>CM062843.1:6071059-6119884 GCA_031772345.1 Himalopsyche anomala
AAGTTTCAATTCATTAGGATTGTTTGATAAAAAAATACCATCTTTGTTGACATTTTTAATTCTTTTTGAATCGTTTCAGCTTTGAATGTAAGTTTATATTCCTTCTCTTTGCTACTATTATCTGACTTGTATAAGTAGGCAATCCAATCCCAGGATCCCGTTCAGTTTTTGATATATTTCAATCCCGGGATTAGAAGACATGATCCCAAAACTTTCGGGATTGGTTTTATTATAAAATAGAATCGTCTTGGCTTTGTAACATAAAACGCACCCAATTGATTGTCGAATCCTTAAATATAACAAACAATGTTCCATTGTTCAATGTTTCACAAAGCGCAAGTAAGATAACATATTCGAAAATAAACTCTGCAGACGAAAGTTATAAAATGAAATACTAGAAGTCACTTATGGTAATAAATTACGTTTTAATGAATCCCAAAAATATTTAATTCTAAAGCATATTATAGATTACTGTAAGTGGACACTTTTGGCGATAAGAAGTTTTGTTCTAAATATGTATGTATATGACTATTTCTGGCTGAGGTGGTAAAACAATAATAGAGTAACTCTTTAAAATTAGACTCAAAAAAAAATCACTCCTTTTAGCTCCTATATAATACCAGTGTCAAAAAATATATTTCATTATTTCTACGTTCGCATTCCCAAGATACTATAATAAAGAATATAATATAGAATAAGTTGTCTTATTAATTTTTGACCAATATTATAAATTTCATTTATAAAAATGAAATGTGTAGCACTATAAAAAAAAACCCAATTTCGGGACAAGTCCCGGGATCCCGGGTTCATAAAATTATAATCCCGAAATCCCGGGATCGACATTTTGGCTCGGGATTAGATTTCCTAGTTATAAGTCGTAGCAATTTTTATCAATTCCTCGTCGTTAAGCTTTTGGCCGAGCAGGATCACATGAATATGTCACGCGTAGTATTTTCGAAGCCTCGGACGGGCCTCCGGACTCCGGAGTGTATTTACTTAGTAGATTACATATTATTTAGCTCTATGTGCTTGAATAAATTTGATGGTCGAAACGTGCGGACGTAAGTTTAACGAACTCAATAAGTGTAATCTTATCTTATCTTATCTTATCGCGTATCTTGTAATGGATGCAAGAAGCAAATGCCGAATTGGTATCTTAATTTAGCTTTTAATTTTGAAAAAGATAACCTTGTAAAATAATAAAACCAAGAAAAAAGACTGAAATAAAGGTTTTTTCTAGACAATATCTTTAATTAATATTAGTTGATGTCAATTAAACACCAGTTTAGAAGTCGCTGTGCACTTCAAGGTTGTCTATATTTCATAATTTGCATATGGCCCAAAAATGTTTGTTTGATTGTTTTTCATACTCTATAGACTAGAAAACCGCTGATCAGATTTCAATAAAACTTTGACAACCTTTTAGCTTGCATTTCTGTGAAGCTTATAGGCATTTTATAATAAACTTACAGTGTCGAAAAAAGCTAAAATTTTCTTTGATTTTCGATGACTTTTTTGCCCGTTTTAGTACTGAGATTCGATCAAAACAAAAATGGCCGCCGCTCAATTACGTTAAAAGCGTTCAAAAGCGACACTGGCATATAACAGAAAACTGTCAAAAATGCATGGGAGACAATTCAAATTTGACGTTCGATTGTTTGTATTAAAAATTGAATATTTCGTTTAAACGTTTATTACGATTGGATTTTGTCTACAATGACACACATTGCATATAACTGCATTAGATGCGATGGCAGTGTTCACACGTCGTTGCAACCGCTTCGACCGGCCATCTATCACGTCAAGATTGGGATAATTATTTGATATTTATGCACCACAAATTAAAAGCCATTGTCAACCATTGCGGACGTATCTTTTATGAGATCACGCTGTGATTGTAGCTGCAGTAAAATAATGAAAACACACTGTATCATAACTATATTATATTGATTTTTGGTTTCGATTATTTCTGTTTTTTTTTTACTTTAATGCACATTATTGATATTTTTTTATATATATGGGACTCAGTTTATCAATTATTAAGAAATATATTTTTACGTTACAAATAATTAACAGCCTTAGTAGTTTACAGTAGAATAAATATTTATGCAAGCAACTTTGATGCAAAGCTTTCTCATTCATTATTAAAAAAATAAAATCTTTTGGTATACATAATGTAATACATAACGTTAAACTTCGACACAAAAAGAAAAAAGAACTGTTTACAAATTATACATACTAGCTGTAAGCCCGTTGACCTCAACGGGGGGATTTCTGTTGCATTTTTAAGTAGTCAGAAAATTACAAACCTATTTATTGAATAAGCCAGAAATTCTAAAAATAAAATAAATATATCTCGGGGCATATATCGACAGCCCTGCCCTGCAGTATTTTAATTGTAAATTATTTAATTTTTATAGGGGATAGTAGTAGGGGAAATCGGGGACAACTTACAGACGGACGGACGGACATTATCGACTATTAATATATAGATTATTTGAAAATGATCAGTGGTAAAACTAAACCTGCTGTTTCAAAACCTGATCACAACTTCAGTTTTGTGAATTTAAGTCACTTGCTTTTTTTGAATTTCGTTTTTCTCTCTACTTCAAACGTTATAGAGTAAGTACATTGTACTTAATTAGCGCTGCTAATAATTAGTAACTTGTTTTTATTACCTGTACATTTTTAATAGACTGCGTACGACATCTGTCAAATTGTCAAATATACTCTATAGCTCAGTGAGTACTCAAACCAAATATAAAATTTTCATTTCAAAAAGTCATTTTAATATTGGACGCTAGATGCTCAACTTTTATCGGCAAGAGTTTTTAAAATGGATTCTCATGTATAAATATACTGTTTTTTTCAAAGTTTTTATCAGGGCTGTGGAGTCGGAGTCGCAGAGTCACGGTATTTTGGCCGGATTAGGAGTCTTTTTTTTTCTCCCGGAAATTCTCCATTTGACGGACACTATTTCAAAATCTAATAAGATTTTTGTAAATAAGCAATTTCATATTTTCTCTTAATTATAGGTGTCTCTGTAGACCGTGACACTAACCCTTCAGTGGGCATTGCTGTCCAACCTTTTTTTGCCATGGGATCGACTTTTCAATGTTAAGTTTTCTCGAGATCGACTTCTATCATGATTCTTAAAATTCCTTAAAGATATTTAATTTAGGATTTTTTCCCCTTCTTCAAACTGAGAAATGTTTATTTTAAATGTGAAATACATATCATTAGATATGTAGGTATGTGCTTACAAAATAATTAAAATTTTAGTATTTTTGTATATTTTATATTTAAATTAAATATTTTTTCGAAATTCACGGAAGCTTTCGGGATCGACCAAATTTTGCTTTGGGATCGACCGGTCGATTGCAAACTACCGGTTGGACACCCATGGCTTAAACTAGGCGTGGGGAACCTGCGGCCTTTTGGTTACTCTGGTGCGGCCTTCTGGCCAATTCTGCAGTTCTGTAAATTTATGTAATTTCGTAAATTGCTGACATATTCTGACCGTAAAGTCTCCAAAGCCAAAGATTCCATAGTCAATGTGTACTGCGGCCTTATGTCGAATCAGTAAAATGAATGCGGCCTTTAGAGAATAAAAGGTTCCCCACCCCTGGCTTAAATCTTCACTTCCGAAGAGTTTAAGGATATCGCTTCCGATACCTTTTTAGAATCGAGGAGGGGAAGGTGCAATCTAGACATGCCTTTGGGTAGAAATACATACATTGATTGCGCTAAAAGTTGATTAATGAGATTGCTCGGACGTTTGCGGCTCTTCAAAAATCAACTCTTGAATTCATCACTATTAATACATAGATACCTTTGCTGTCCTGTTTTCTTGACAACTTGGCTCCACTCAGTTGAAAGTCGACAGATGGTGGAAGCTAACCTGCATATGACCCAGGAAGGCTTTACTCGTCCCCACCTCACCCAAGGGTGGTTAATAGTTAAAAAATATTTAACAAAATTTGACCCACATGTCACAAGAGTTCGACGTCACGATGGATATTTTTTTTCTGTTTTTCTCGGATCGATTTTGAGTGACTTATATTTTTTTTCCATACAGTTCATCTAAAAAAATATATGAATAGCTATTTCGGTGTCACGCCATTGACAGAATTTAATAATTAAAAATCAGTATTTATGCTTATTGATGATCTGTATTTTAACTTAAAGGCCAATTTGATTTGGCAACCTAACTTCAATAGATTTTTATAATCACATGAAGCTTGGCCATTTTGTGTGGCCCTTTCGAGGTTTTCAACTTTCCATACAATTCACATTTTGCCTCCAAACATAATAAAAAAGACAATTGACTAGTATTTTTTTTGACACATCAAAAAAAATTCCTGCTATGCAAAAATATCCACGAGAAAAAAATAACAAAATACAATATTTTTAGAGAAATTATATTTATGAATAAAAAAATTCAGCCACCTGTAGTATAATCTCATAACTAAAAAAATAAAAGTGATTTAAAAAAAAGTGAGGGAATTATTGAAGGGGGGCGGCAAATTCAAGAAACGCCCTGGGTGGCGGGATCCCTTCTTTCGCCACTGGAGGGCTGCAAACTGGGGGATCATCCCTGCCGGCACCTTCCCTCGTTACACCTCTAGTTGTATGTTACAAGATTGGCTGAAAAATAAATGGCATTGTGGTTAGGGAGATATTTTGTTAACCTTAACAGATGCACAGTTTTCGCTGACATTAATGTAGAAAATCTTTTGCATAGATGACTTATTGTTTTATAAAAATATCGCCTGATTTGGCCTGTTACTGTTGCCTCTTTACTGTAGTCAAAACAATTAGGTCTAAATATTATATGCATCCATCGGTTTTTCATACCCTTTCGATCTATCGTGTTCGCCGCTTTATCGCTTACCACCTTGAAAGATGGCGGGTAAATACGATAAATATCTGGGATGTATATTTTCTTTTATTTCTCCAAATATACAGAGTGCATTAATTACTCTTTAACAAGTTTTGTCATTACATTTTAGAGGGTGTTTAACATTTTAATCAATTTTTAGTCAATTTAGTGTCACTTATTCAGATTTTGTACTATTATTTGTAAATTCCTTTCAATACCAATTGTTTATTACAACATATTAATTTCATTAAACCGATGGAAAAAAAGTTTAATACGCTTAACGTTAGTTACGCCACTGGATACTGCTGTATAAAATTAACGGATGTGATAGAGGTGGAGGAGGATGTATGTGATGTCTTGAATTCCCCCCTCCCACACATCCTATACCAAAAAAAACTGGGCGTAACGAGAAGCTAACCACAAGTTCTGTCTTAGCCTCATCGTTTCTATCTAAAACTTCTGTTGAGATACCTCTGCTAGTAGGCCATATGATCCATATTGGGAGTGGATATGGATATAAAAAAAAGTTGTAAAAACAAACAATCCTAGTAATATAAATAACAATAGCAACTAACTACTTACCGTATGCGACTTAAAGTTTTTCCAATCCAATTTGTGATAGTATTCCATAATTGTATTATATATTTGGTTCCCAACAGAATATCCTGAAAAATTATTAATTTTTATTGAAGTAAATAAAAAATCACAAATTGCGACCTTGTAATTCCACTCGCTTTCTGTCCGACTAAGCATGAGATCTATCTATATTTGACAGCTATCAATGCACAGTTGACCTTTATTTTTTTTTCAATCAAAACAGTATTATCGACGAAGCAATAAGTCAATCACTTAGCATTTGCAGATATAACTGTACCCCTACAAGCAGTGGCGTAGCAAGGGGGGCGGCATTTTCAAAAATAAATACAATATTTTTAAAAACATTACATTTAAACATTAAAAAATGGAGCCATCTGTAGTAAAAACTCCTAGTTTCTAAACTTCAAAACAATATTAGAGAAAATATTGGGGGCGGCAAATTCAAAGACCGCCCCGGGCGGCAGGAGCCCTTCCTAAGAAACTGCCTACAAAGTTAATATGGGTTGCAATTACTGGTCCACTTTTTTCTACGGATTTTTCCAAAGCTGAATAAGTATATGTCTGTCCGTGGTGCAGAGGTCGACACCATTGGTTTCCGTGATGGACCTCACAGGTTCAAGTTCTAGTATGAACAAATTTCTGGTCAAAGGCATGGGTGTTTGTGACGTCTAAAAATTCCATTCAACCACTGTATGTATTCCGAGTATAATGAGAACGATTAGCTAACCACTAATCCAATACTTCTATTCGTACACTCTCAAAGAAAATATAGGTTGAGTTACCGAGTAACAACCAGTCCCAGTTGAAAAAAATCCATTAGAAAGCTATACCTTCACACGGGGAGCGGACATGGATTAAAAAAGATGCATAGAATAGCATGCTCATATTTAAAAAAATGATTTGAAAAAATGATAATTCAGTGATTATCTTGAACCATTCAATCACGAAACTGAAATCCTACCGCTTAAGGTTGCTGATGACGGAAGAAGTGTTAAAGGAAAACTCACTATGAAAATCATTGAGCACACAAGAAAGGAAATGAGTTCTTCCATTAATCCTAATTCGTTATCCCAGTAGAAACTCTTGAGGCCAAAGGAGCGCCCTGTCGTTTTATCTTTTTCTGAAATGTTTCAATTAGTCATCAATTGCTTCATGGGTAGTATATAATATAGCATGTGTTTGTAGATATATGTAACTTTGTTAATAAGGTCCGAAGTGTCACTTCTGATTTCTGTGCAAGGAGCTAAAACCGAGCTATGGCGAATTTTTGAATTCATACGGTTATATGATACATAAAGTTTTATTAGCTCACAGTCTGCGACCAGAGAACTACAAGGTTAAGTGCAAGAACTAAGAGTAGGTTTATAACGATCATGGTATATAGAAAACTGCTTTCTTAAATACCTTTGTTTTGCTTAAAATTTCACTTACAAAATACACTTTGAACCTTATGGTACTTAGGTCGAGAGTTGTTAGATTTTTACAAAATGATACACGTTTGGAACTGCATTTCACAGTCTCATGGGTTACTCTCGAATTTGTAAGGATCTAGATCAAGGTATTCCAAACTTATTCGCTTTATTTCCCCCTGACAACATTGATTAGAATACAACGACAAATAATAGGCACAAAATCGTAACTGACAATTTGAAAATTTAACAAGAGAAGATTTTCTTTAAATTACTGCTGTGCTAAGTTCGATGAAGAAATTCCTTTGATGCCGGTTAGTAAAAAGTAATATATGGTTAATGCCCATCCTGATATTATACGGACTACTTTCAGTTATCTGGATCAGCGTTTTTCAACCATGGTCCACATGGAACATACGATACCAAGTCAAAACGCTAAAATGAACAGGCCCTAAAAAATATCAGGCAAATGAGATAACGTTCAAAAAATTTTGTCACATTTTTTGTCCCTTGGTAATATTAAGCAATTATTGGTTTAGATCAGTGTCTGCCAAACTGTGTGCCGCAAGAAGTCTCAGGTATGCGGTGGAAGAAGCCAAAAAAAAAATTAATTTGAATAATGCCTATTCATTTAAGTTTTCTTTAATTTTAAATAAATTGAACAGTTTGTTTGTTTGAATACACATTCAAACAAATATTTGTCATGTTCATACTTAGTGGTCGACGCGACACATTTTCCACACTTCCCTTTTTAAATCATTTTTATTTGGTGTGCCGCGGTACAAGTCCCATTCACCAATGTGCAGTGAAGTAAAAAAAGTTTGGCAGACACTGGTTTAGATAGACACAATTTATTTGATTGTGTCACTTAAGATATTTTGCTGATTATGTGTCGATGTTTAAATTTAAAAAAAAAACACCAATAGAATTATAGGGTATCCAAAAATGTCGTCCATGTGAACTTTACAAAAAAAAAACAAAAATCTAGCGATTCAACGATTCCTCATTGAGCTCTGAAATTCCCTGCCAGGAAGGAATTCCCCCACGGGTCAAGAACCCTTGAACTAGACACTAATTAAAAAGTATCTCTAATATTCAAGATGATTTTTGTACTTGGTTCTTACTGTTGGTATAACATAAAGGTTTTTTAATAACAAATATGTCACTTTTGTTAAAGCTGACAAAGTAATTTGTGAAATGTCAGTCAAAAAATTGTTTTCCTTCAATGAAGGTTGTGAATTATTAAAATTAAATATTTTCAAAAGTGCTAAAAACAAATAAATGAACTTATTATGTTACTTCAAAATGAATAGATTAGAGAAAGGACTGTGTGAAAATTTTAATAACGTTATCGTTATCCCTCGACAGCTGTTGTGAGTTGCAGTACATTTTCAAATATGAATTAAAAATCTGAAAAGATCGGTTATATTATGACACTATTATTCCAAAGCCCGGATCATTTCAAAATTGTTGAAACATTAACGTAATTTAGTAAATAAATATTGATAAAATACAAAGTATCATTCCAAAGTAATGTAAAACTAAAAATACTTCTGAAATGTAAATATATGAAATTCAAGTTTCATTGTTTAACCATTTTGGAATAAGCTGTGCTTGCAAATAATATCCTTATACATTCTGTTCACATTTCTAGAGAATAAAGGAAAAAATAAATATAATATAGTAATATGTTTAAGCATACCACAGTACAAGTCTTTAATTGACTGTGGGTAAGTTGAGTTTTGAAGACTTCGCAGACAATTTCCATTCCGGTAGGCAATCTTTGCAATTTTCTTTATTCCATGACTGAAGGAATAGCTCGGGAATATATAAAATATATATATAAAGTCGATGTTAAAAAATTTAAAAAACAACGGACTGTCTGTGAATGAGATTGATGAGATAATTGTACCTGTAAATTGAAAGACATTAATTGCATTAGGGTGCCCAATTCCCAGACGAATATATCACTACCGGTATTTTGGTATTTCATATAAAATATCCGTATATTGCAAAAGATGTTTAAATAAAGCAACAAAAAACATAGTTCAATTAGTATTGCAAAATTAAAAATATATCATAGCCATAAACATTCGTACTTTTTGGCAAAATTCATTGATAACCGCTTATACCTTTGTCATCTTATAATATGTGGCATGGTATCTCAACGTTGTAAGAGTCGACACCCCCTACCCCCGTTTTATGATTTTTATCATACTATATGTGACACGGTTTCTCAATACTTTAAGAGTCGACACCCCTACTGTCTATATGGTTTATGTTACTTTCGCGACATGGTTTCCCAACACTTTGAGACTCGACACCTCTGCTATCTCAAAGGCTTATTGTCACATTATTTTTTTTTTATACTTTAACTTTTCCGGTTCTAAGCTCAAGAAATGCGACCCCAATACCCACATTTTCTTAAATATCTATTTTAATATGGGTAATACAATGTATATAATTAAGATATTCTTATATCATAGTTTTTTGGACCTTTGGTAGTTTATATAAATACACGATAACGAGATAAGCGCCCGCTTATCAGCGATCGTTCGTACGATAACTACGCGTGAACGCATCAGTTGCAAATACATATTTGCACTGAAATGACGTCTTTTTTACGCGCAACTTATATATGATTATTTATTAAAAAACCACGGATATTTATAAAAAAAAATCTATGAGGAATGATGCAGAGAGAAATTTTAAGGCCCTTGGACTATTTTTTTTAGAAATTCATAAGAATAAGGCCAATAATGAGGAAACCACTGGGGTCCCTAAACGACCCCCATCGGCAGATAAGTATTTTTCTAGTCTCCGAGCCGCGAGAGTTAACTACAAATAAAAATATAATATTAATATAATAATTCTTTTTTGAACCTTTTAGCGTTAAGTTTTTTTAATTAAATTTGGTTTTGACGTGAATTATGATTATATACAGTTCAGTGAAATCCTGTTTTCACGTGTCCAGAATTCATGTTTTTCCGCTATTTTCAATTTTTTTTTACAATCTCGTTTTATTTTAGTTCTTTAAGAGGACTGGTGTATTCTTAAAAAAATCCATTTAGAAAATTAGTTGGTAACCTTTTGGTTTATTCAATAAATAAGTTTGTATTTGATTTTTCACGCCAGTAAATATTTGATTTTTTAAAAGTGCCAAAAATTCCCCCTTGAAAGCAACATAATTAATAATAATTC
Organism: Himalopsyche anomala; assembly: GCA_031772345.1. Classification (NCBI taxonomy): domain Eukaryota; kingdom Metazoa; phylum Arthropoda; class Insecta; order Trichoptera; family Rhyacophilidae; genus Himalopsyche; species Himalopsyche anomala. The sequence goes on from CM062843.1 coordinate 6,081,149, forward strand.
TTCAAAGAACCAAGTCCACAGCTCCAAATATTTTTTGCTTATTTTATAGAATTCAGCTACTGTAGTTTTTAATAATACTCTTCGTTAATACCACTGCAGTCATTTCTTTCCAATTTTACTATTAAATTGCGAATGAAGTGGGGGAGAAGCAAACGGTTTCTCTGCTGCTAGCTCTTCTACCATTTTAATCGGTTCGTAGTTTTCTATGTCTCCTACAGATAAACTCAGCTAGTGGCTCAACCCAGTCTTTTATGGTCACCACCGGTAACTTTGCATTGAATTTTCATTATGTGAAGACGTGTGTTGTATTAAACAATTTTACTGGATGAACTCACCTATAAGAGCAGAGGCAAATAGGTAAATAAATCCTCCGTTCGATGTTCCTACGAAGAGGCTCACCACATACATAAACAAAAGTCCTGGTATTGTATAACAGAATGAATGGATGATCAAGGCAATGGTGGCTGATAGAAAAAGAAACATTCAATAATTACAAATCACACATCTATAAAAATGACAATTTGGTGAAAATTGTGCATATATAGCAAATGACTTGATTAAATTTTACAAGTAGTAGTTGTAGTAATGTTGGGTAGTATAGCGGTTAGATTTCGTGCCGCACCTCACGGGTTCGAGTCCCAGTAAAAACGATTTTTCGTTTCGGCATGGGTGTTTGTGATGTCTGGAAATTCCGTCCCACCCTTCCTATCCTTCAATATTGGAGAATTATTAATGAAATATAAAGACATAAATCTCTTTTTCTCAACCTAAAATTTTCAATATTCTTGGACTCAATAAAGCATAAGTTTCCAAAATGATTCCTTTATAGTTTGGGCATATTTTTTTAATAAAATAATGGGAGCAGAGTTTTTTTAGAAATGATTATCTGGTAAATGGAAAAATATAGCTTAAAACAAGGATTTCTATAATTTATATTGCACACTTTAAAAGCACAGATATTCCAGACTCGCTTTTGCTCCCCAAAAATGATTTTTATAACATAAAATAAGGTAATAAACATAATTTAATAATTACCTTCGTTAGTAATTTCAACAACATCTTGACTTATAGCGCACATAAACCCAATAATAGCAATATTTAAAATAAAGCATATTGTCCCGTCATATAAAATATTTATAGTCCAGTAGAGCAACCTCTCTGGCACTGTCATCTCTTGGAACCTCCGAGAGAATGTCTCCTGTTCGTGTATTAGAAATGGCATAGATATGAAATGCGCCATAGAAGCTCCTGTGAATTAAAAAAGATTTTTTTTATTTAAACAGTAAAATACGATTGTTTGTGCTTATTCTATATTTTCTAAGTTCAGTTGGAAAGAAGTTCAGAAGATGAAGTAAACACAATTTCAAAAAATATTTACACTTACCAATTGTTAGGAAGATTGTCCAAAAAGTGACGTTCATTAATGCAATTTCACTATCTGAATTCTCCGTAGTTTGGGATAATTCTGTGATTGGACGGTTGCTGACAAATATTGACAGGCTGCTGTTCTTTCCAGGTGTCATTTCGGCCAGTAAAATATTCGAAAGCATATTAACCACGACTGGTAACGAGTGGTATACAGATGTGGAATACAAGCCATTGAAGGTGTCATTGTTGAGGGATAATGCAAACGGAAACCTATCCGAATAATTTGAAATGTCTTTGTAACCCTCCTCGAGTACAGCTGAAATGATTTAAGAAATCAGTTAAATTGCTTGATTCTATTCATAAAAGTCATGTTGTAAAAGCCATTCTATAATGAAGATCTCTAGTTAGTTTCTACTCATTCAAATGATAGATTTTTGTATGTAAACGAGAAGAAAAAATCTATTGCTGAGACCAGATATGGTGAATTGACGACTCACAGTCTAAATGAAAAAGAAACTGTTGGTAAAGCTCAAATTTCATATGAGAAGCGTGGTTGGGTTTTTTAAATAATCCACCTGCCTTTTCTTCGCTTTTGTCAAAGAAAAGACAGGTTTCTTCATTGCCCTGACAATGGATGACAAATATGGGTTTTCTTTTACTTTAGAGTAGAAAACTCACTGACAGATAATCCATCATGGCCGCCGCATTAATGCTACCAATAGAAAAACTCACATAAACAAAATATTTATTATTAGGAAAACATACGTCACATAAACCAAATATTTATTATTATTGGTATTATAATTTCATTCTTTATTTTACATACCTAAGAAGCGTAATTGTGTTTAAGAAGCGTCAGAAATACTCCAAAACCACTAAGCGGAGTGCGAAACGAATCAACTCACTCACGTCTACGATAACTTTCCGGGATTGAGGTCTACCTTCCATCATGGTAAATTGAAAACTAACAATATTTATGTTGTCATAAAGAATGAAATTATAATAACAATAATAATGAATGTTTTGTTTATGTGACGTATGTTTTTCCATTGGTAGCATTGACGCGGCGGCCATGATGGATTATCTGTCAATGAGTTTTCTACTCTAAAGTAAAGGATATCCGAAAGAGGAACCTTTGGGTAATGCTCAAATTTCATATGAGAAGCGTGGTTGGGTTATTTAAATAATCCACCTGCCTTTTCTTTGCTTTTGTCAAAGAAAAGACAGGTTTCTTCATTGCCCTGAAAATGGATGGCAAATATGTATGTAGATATTATAATTTTCAGAGGTTTTCTTAAATATAAGTTGCAAAAGTATTATATCACAAAATATGAATTAATTTCACTATGTACTCACCATCATAAGTATTCTCAACATTTTTAAATATGCCGTGGTGAAATGACGTCAAAAAGTTCAAAGCCGTACTGCTTGTTGAAAAATATATCAAAGGATGTTTTTTTTCATATGTAAACACGTTAAGGTTCAAGTTGGAATTCTCATTGTGCAACGTTTGATTATTTTCTAAAAACAAAATTGGTATGCACGAATATGCCACACTGCAAGCCATCTATAAAAAATGACACTAGAAAATATAAATCTTAATAAAAACATAATATTTCTTTTTACTTTATTCCACTATATTTAAAAGGTCAGGACTGCGACTATTGTCAATATTATTTAACCCTTCCCTTACTATGCAAAAAAAGCACAAGCTCCTGAGCTGTGTATTCGTTACATATCAGGCAAATGGGAGTGAATCATGACAATTATATACCACTACTACAGTAGTACTACATATAATTGTCATGATTCACTCCCGTTTGCCTGATGTGTAACGGGAACACAGCTCAGGAGCTTGTGCTTTTTTTGCGTAGTAAGGGAAGGGTTTACAGTGCTATTTATGCAAAAATAAAATAAAATTTAAACGTGTAGCCAACAATTTACATTGAAAAGAATTTACAAAAGTGATTATATAATTACACAAAATTAAAATGTTTAACACCCCTAAAATATTACTAAAAAATCATCAAAGATTAAAAAATACTTAAATATTTATTTTTTTTGGACTTGATATAAACATTGATTACTTATAATGAAATAAATACTCAATATTAAATTCCCCAAAAAAATGACTCTGCGCCAGGATTCTGATTATGAGACTAACTCAATTTTGAATGTTGTAGACTTGGTTGAAATCAATTTTAGGCATGTGAATTTAGAAAAGAATGTATTCTTCATATTTATACTTGATATGATTTTTTTGCCATTTTCATACCAAATGCACTCTTTTTGTTCACTAGTTTAATATTATCTATGGCAACCAGGGCTGGCTAGAGAATATATCAAAAAATAAGGGTTTTTTCAAGGGTCAATTCCTGAAACCAATATATCGCGAAAAAAATGAATTGGGTGTACATATTCATATGCATATGTTTCTCATTGTATGTTATATGAAATAAAGAAAACAATGGTATTCAAAAATAATCATTTTTTGTGCGAATTTTAACGGCAAAATTTAGTTTTTCATACATTTTTGATACCTTCCTACACGATATTTTTATTTTTGGTACCAATTTATCAAATTATATGAAATTAAAGTTTTTTTACGCGCAATTTTCGGGAACCTATGTATCGCGTAAAAAAGGATAGGCTGTACATTTTTTTTTATTAAAAATTAAAAATAATTACCATTAGACACACAAAAGGCCATGCCCCCTTGATGTAAGTAGTTTTTATTTTAAACTGATTTGTCATATCCACATCTACACATAGAAAACAATAATTAAACAATATCAAATTTAATGTTCAGTTAAGTGATATTATGAATATCAATCGAATGGTAAATATATGGAAAATCACAGACTAACAATACAGTTGTAGCTGGAGAATTGAGCGTGAGGGAGATTTCGTCAAGACAGGGGGCATAGGATGACAAAAATCATAAAGACAAAGAGAAGTGACAAAATCTTCTGGTTTATTCAATAAATAGGTTTGCAGTTGATTTTTCACGCCAGTGAATTTTCTGATTATTTAAGTTGAGGGCAACGAGCTTACAGCTAGTATAGATCAATCAGTATAAAAAAAATGTTCATTTTTTTGAGTAGCAATAGTAGAAATAATCAAAAGAAAAGAAACAGTCTGATTTATTAAAAATAAACCCTTTAAGCTCAAGTAACATATTTTTTGACGCAGACGGCAGTAAAGTTGATATTAACTTTTCCGGTTCTAAGCTCAAGAAATGCGACCCCAATACCCACATTTTCTTAAATATCTATTTTAATATGGGTGATACAATGTTTATAATTAAGGTATTCTTATATCATAGTTTTTTGGACCTTTTGTAGTTTATATAAATACGATAAGATAAGAGATAAGCGCCCGCTTATCAGCGATCGTTCGTAAGATAACTAGGCTGAACGCCGCTAAGCAAAGCGCGCCAGTAGCACTTTGATATTTGCATTGAAACGACGTACATTTTACGCGCAACTTAAAATATGATTATTTATTAAAAAAACCACGGATTTTTATAAAAAAATGTATGAGGAATGATGCAGGGAGATAATTTAAAGCCCTTAGACTATTTATTTTTTTGAAATTCATAAGAATAAGGCCAATAATGAGGAAACCACTGGGGTCCCTAAAAGACCCCCATCGGCTGAGAAGTATTTTTCTAGTCTCCGAGCCGCGAGAGTTAATATTAAATACTATGGTTTAATATATTATTGATTCATGGCCGCTCAAAAAAGTGCTCAATTGATCAGTTGATATTTTTTTTGAATATATTATCTATAGCTGGGTTTCTCAACGGGGCCACATAGGTTTATTTTTTGTTTTGGGGAGCCGCAGCACAGTTTAGGGGGGCCACGGGAAAATTTTCCGGAATCCCTAAACTTCTGTGATTTTGGATTTGAAGTTCTTGGAAGAGTTTAAAAAAAGTTCCCACGCTGTTCATTTGGGCAAATCTGCAAATTCCTGGGTTTTTGAAATTTGATTTTTTATGGGAAAACAAAACAATGAAATGGGGACCACAGAAAAAATACACATTCAAAAGGGACGTCAACAGGGCTTGAAAGGTCAGAGTTAAAATTGAATACTTACTATTTGTCTCTTCAAATTGATTTTCTAACACTCTATTTAACACTCCCTCATTCAACATCAACTCCTGGTCTACGTGTATTCCAACTTCTTCCCTCTGTTCCATTGCTATCAAAATTGTGCATGTACTTCGTAATTGCTGCAACATAAACATTTCAATATTTTCAATGAATCATTAATAGTTTGATATTTTTTTTATTCCACTGATTGCGTCACTTCTGTTCGTAGGTATAGATGTTTGTAATGCCGAGAATTTCCTCCCACTCTTCTATTTCTTAAAAAAACAGCGCATGTGGTATTAACTAACCACTAGTGACATGACTCGTAATTTTCCTCTGAGTGCACTTAACTAATTTGTGTGAAATAAGTAAATGAAACACACTGCCGTACTCGCCGAAAGGCAAACCAGCGATGGTAGGAATTAGAAAAGAAACTCAGCTTTCCGAAATTATGCGTTTATTTAGGGATTCACAAACATGAAAAAAATTTAATAATTGCCTTAATAAAAAAAGACATGCCTGCAATCTGTTGGGAACCCAAAAATAGTTTTAGACCTTTTTTCTATATTTGGTAATTTTTCAACTAGCAACCTTTGCGAACTGTATTTATCTCTAGAGGCAGCCATTGAAAACAGTAGCACAGACAACAAGAATACTTTAGAATATGTTGTTATTTGCTTATAGATAATATTCCAAAACTTTCTACCTAAAAACCTTCAACGCATGCCCATTATTACTAGAAACTAAGTATTTTTAGCATTTTACTATAGATTATAATAAATGAAAATATAAGCTAAAATCGCAGATAAATTTTAAATAAGTTATTTTGGAGATACAAGTTACCATTAAATAAATAAATTAATATCTCAAAAAGTACAAGCTTTCCGTAGACACATAAATGTACTTTATTCTACCGGTATCGCTATAACATCATCAAATTGTTTTTGCCATTGTTTATGTATTATTTAAAATATATGTATATATATTTTAGGATACGAGTTAATGGAATGTGTGTTTTGAAATTCTAAAATCATTACATGAAAAAACTCAATACTGACAAAAATTTAAATGTGTGTAGAAAATTAACGACAAACTGTTTTTGTCTAATAGTGATAACAAAAAAAGAGCAGAGCGTCTTTGTAATTTGCAATTATTTTTCAATTATTGTGTTTTACTTAATTAAATGTATGTATTTATAAACATTATCAAAACTCATCCAAAATTTTAATTGCTTAAAACTCACGTTACTTAGGTATCAGAGGAGGGTGTGAACTTTTAAAATATTGAGAAACAGGATTCAGTTATAAGCGGAACATGGAGGTGTCGCGTGGCGGCCATATGCTCCACATAGGGAGCGAATGTGGGCAAAGAAGAAGAAGATGTAGCTCAGTGTAGCTGGGCTCATAATCCAGCAACAATAGTTCAATTCCACCCGTCGATATGTATTTTTTATTTACCATGAAAATAAATACTTACGTTTATAAAAAATTAAAAGTAAATATTATACGAAAAATAATGCGGATTTTAATTTATAATTAAAAAATACAAAATATAAACTGACCAATATTCAAAACCATATCATGGCATGGCTTCAAATATTCACACAAATGTCAGTAAAAATAGTTATGCTATCTTTCGGTAAAAAAGAAGAAAGCAAAATGGCAAACTATCTTTCTAGGTGTCAGTGTATAATGAAAATAAATACCTTTTGAAAGAAGAAAAAAACAAAATGGCGCCCGTGAAAACTATCATTATTAAATTCTACGAAATGAAAACATTATCCGCTATTATATATACATAGATTAAAAATGTTATATCTGAAAACTGTCATACGAACCTCGAGTGCTGTCCATAAATTCATTTGAGCTTCGTCTCCCAGATCGGCTGTGGGTTCATCCAAAACCAGCAAAGATGGTTGGCTGACAAATTCTACTGCCAATCGGGTCATTTTTTTTTTCTCATCTGAAAGCTTGCCAATCTTACGGTTTGCTTCGTTGGATATGTTGAATGTATTCAAGATTTCATCGACTTTGGAGTCATTCAACCTATTCAACTATTAGAAAATTATAAACATTAATTACTACAATAATTAGGTAGGTAACTTGATAGCAGTGGCAGCCGATCAATGTGGCAATGGATCAATGCACCCCTTATTTATGCAGGGGCGGTTATATTTCATGAAATAATATTCAAACACAACGTTTATACCATTCACTCATTTTAAATTCTTCATGTACTTATTGTCCATATATTTATTTTATTTTAGACAATAAATACGTGAAAAGTTTAAAATGAGTGAATGGTATAAACGTTATGTTTGAATATTATTATATTATTTACAATTTAAATACTGCAGGGGTGTTGATATATGTCCCGAGATCTATTTCTTCTTCTACGAAATATTTTTGTTAGCAAACTTAAACATTTCAAATATTTAGACGTTTTCTACGCCTCTACTTTAGGGAGAACTTCTCCAATTCACAAGCCTTCCATTTAAACTATCGGCAGCCCCGCGAATGTTTGCATCGCTGACAAACTGGGTAGCCGAACGCCTCCGAGACAACAATGCTCGGATGGTAACTTACCTCGACGACTTCGCAAATCGCAAATTAGTCCTGGGACGGATGAATTGGCCCTTCAGGCCAGAGAGATTTTTTTTTTTTACAGAAACTAGGTTGGACAGTAAACTTCGACAAATCAGTCGTTGTTCCTTGCCAGAAACTGGAATTTCTTGGGATTGTGTGGGACACCCACACAAACAGCAAGAGCATATCCAAAAAAGCAAAGCACTCCGCAACACAATATTGGAGACGACAATTAAAGGACAATGGTCCCTCAAATCAGCCCAACGCCTTCTGGGCCGACTAAATTTTGCAGCCTTTGTAGTTCTACGAGGAAGACTGCACTGCCGCCAACTTTAACGGAACAGCTGTCAGTTGCGAAGCTCAGCGCCTCATCTTATGGTTCAGATTCCAGATCCAGCCTTAGAAGAGATGAAATGGTGGCAGTTGGAGCGACGACACCTATTCACAGACCCACCTTCAGCCACTTTTTGACAACCAACGCAGCAGACTCAGGTTGGGGAGCCCAACTGGACGACATCTTCATGTCAGGACAGTGGAAAATAAGTCAAAAATCATGGCACTCCAACAGGAAGGAACTGCATGCAGTTCTGTCAGCTGTTAGGCTACAGGCCTGGACGAGAGGAACAGAGACTCTCTTGCAGACAGACAACAGGACAGTGGTGGCGTATTTGAACAAAGAAGGAGATACGAGGTCGCTGGACCTGCTTCACTTGACGCAAAACCTCATGAGGTTAGTCGACAGATTCAAGATCTCACTAACGGCACAGTACCTACTCGGAGTCTACAATGGCACCGCCGACCGCCTATCTCGCGGAACACAAGTACCCGAGTGACACCTGGTCAGCGCAGCAACAGCACAGATCTTCAATCAATGGGGCATGCCAGAGATCGACCTGTTCGCATCAAGAGAATCTCGAGTAGTTCCAAGGTACGTATCGCGCGACTGCAACGCTGTTACGTCTCGTTTCATGACGCATTCAGCTGCTCTTGGGACTACGAGCTGGGATGGCTCTTCCCACCACAGAACATGATCCCGCAAGTGTTGGCTCACAGCGAGAGGAATATACTTCCTCATAGTGCCAATCTGGAGGAAACCATTTTGGAGCGCGGACCTTCAGTTTTAAGTACTAGATCCACCGCACACAATAACGAACCTGGAAGCAGTACTAGTGGACATATCAACCGGCTGACCACCTCCAGATATACAGAAACTGTCTCTTCAATTGTGGAAGATTTCGGGTGGCAAGATTTAATACGAGAATGGGATCCAGAAGAAAAGAGGTTATTGTCATCAGGGTGGCGTCAATCCACTCTGAACACTTACCGATTGGCATGGGTTAGATGGACCTCTTGGTGCAGAGCCCATTCAATTGCTACAAATAGCTCCCGACCAGAACAAGTTGCCAGATATCTAGCAAACCTCTTCCTCCAGGACGGTTTGGCATACTCCACGATACTGGTCCATAAGTCAGCCATAGCGACGTTTTGCAACCCGGTAGGTGGAGAACAGATTAGGTCCAACTCAGTGGTGAGACATGTTTTACGGGCAATCTCAGTAGCGAGGGTAAAGCCCCCTAAACCATCTATATGGGATGTGAGAAAGGTAGTGTGTCACCTAAGCGACACAACACCACCGACAATGAGCCTATATGAGGTATCCCGTAGGACTGCAACATTGTTATTACTAACATCGGGACGACGGGTACATGATCTGACATTGTTGAGGTATTCCACTGACGGATTTAATGACAATCAGGACCACATTACCTTACGGCCAGCATTTGGCTCCAAGACCGACTCCGCAAACCATCAGCAATCAGAATGATGGATTCAGAAAGGGGATATACAGAACGTTGACCCAGTTTATTGGCTTTGCAAGCTAATAGAGACCTCTCAGGAGAGGAGAGAGAAAGGTGGTGACTTGCAGGAGCTCTTTATAACGTCAAGGGGCTTAGAAAAGCCAGCTTCCAGAACCATCATAGGAAATTGGGTAAAATCGGTCCTACTGGAAGCAGGGATAGAAACATTCCCCGGCAGTATACGTTCAGCTGTAGCATCGTCGAACTGGCTAGAAAATTTTACTCTTGACAATATATTAGCAAGGGGTAACTGGCAGCACGAGTCTGCCTTTTGGAGACACTATAAACGAGATGTCATAAGGAATGAAGGCGAGCAGACCCCACCAAACAATCATCTCGCTAACCCTTTCCAACCAATGTAGATAGATACGATGGCTGGTCTTAATCGTAACTATTTTATTATTATCATTATTAAAGCTGAATGATCATACGAGAAAAACTCGGTGAGAGTTTATTGTAAGTCACTCGAGATCAACTCAAGAATATTAGAATTTTCAGGCTGCTCATTGTAATGTGTGAGCTACTCGAACAATTATAAACACACACACTGATTTTAGCATGATGCTCAATTCTAGAAGATAATTTAATATTACCTTTGTTTGAAAGACTATTGTCTCTCGAACTGTTAAATTTGTATAGTCCATAATATGCTGTGCACAATATCCGATTGGTGAATATGCAGAACCTGTATAATACTGCATTTCTATTCCATTTATCTCGACGACGCCTTTAGTCGGAGGACACATACCTGTTTTAAAGAGAGAAAAAAATACATGTTATATACATATTTTTTAGTTTAACTATACCGAAGGTTCACAAAGTATGTTTGGCGATACTTTTTGATTTGTCCTGCGAGTTTTATGTTAAATCTGTATTTTTTTAATCATATGAAACACTTACGGATCCAGAAATTGTCCCAGGAGGGGCTATTCAATTTGAATACATAAATACATAAATAATACATTAAAAAATGGATGATTTTAAAATAATTTTATATATCTACATAAAAATATTCAATACATAATTAAGCATGTATTCTACAAAACATAGTAAACTAAACCATTGAAGAGCCCATTTCACAATAAAGTTTTAGTAAATTAGAATAATTCTTCTTAGGGGGAGGGGCATGCTCCTACTCCGTGATCCGTCAATGATATGAAAAAATAACAATTTAAAGCGCTTCTTAGCTTTTAAGAAATATCAAATCAACTTTAAAACTTACCAGCTACAATTGCCAGCAGAGTACTTTTCCCGGCGTTTTTATCACCAAGTATCACTGTGGTAGTACCTTTTTTCATAGAAAAAGATATATTTGTCAGAGCCTGCTTTGGATGTCCCCAATTATTGTAAACCTGGAATTTTTTTTTTTTAATATTTTAAATGATTATTGCAAGCGCAGCTTTGCCTGGAAATTAGGTGTATTGATCTCGATTCTAAAAAAAACTGGTTTTGATTTTTATCTCTTGAGACCTTAACCTCTCAAAGCCTATCATTTTTTTGCAAAATCGCCCAGTAATGCATTTACAATGTGCTATTGTTTTATTAATCAAACGCAAGGACAGTCGATGGAAAATAATTAGAAGCGAAATCAAAGTTACTTATACAAGCCTTAGTTAAAGTTAACTCAACCTTTCAAGGTATATTAATGCTAAATGTATTTATTTCAGTCTTTTTTCTTGGTTTTAATTTTTTACAAGGTCATCTTTTTCAAACTTAAAAGCCAAATTTAGACATTAATTCGACATTTGCAGCTTGCATCCTTTTGATAGAACGTGTATCAAGTTTGATACATTGTGATTATCGAAAAAAAGCTGTTTGGGTTACGTCCTTTTTTCTTTCCACAGTCGATATGTACATATCAACTTAATACACTTTAACAGAGATTTCTCAATATAAAATAACAATTAAGGACTCACTTTGGAGACCTTATTTACATTCAAGGCGATGTCTTCTGGCATGAAATTCTCTCCTTCAGCGTTATCATTATTGGATAGGTTTCTTGGATACCAAAAAGATTTCTAAGTAACAAAAAACAAACAATACTTTAGAGTCATTTGATGATTTTTGATGACGTGAAAGGTTGAAAATGCCTGATTTTTCCATTGATAGTTGTTTTTGCTGGTTGGTCAATGCGGACTGTCTGGGACACACAGCTGTACGTGACTTAAACCAAATGCCACTTATTCAACGCTTGCATTCTGCCGGTACTGCTTTACGGTTGTGAATCATGGCACCTGACGAAGACTCATAAAAACCGTATACTGAGCTTCGAGAACAGATTCTTGCGTCAGATAATGTGGTTGAGGTGGTTTGATTTTGTGAGGAATTCAGAGATAAAAATATTATCATAATTATTGAATTATTATTTTTATTTCAAATTATCAAAAATTACTCAACTGGAATCAGCCGGATTGCAGTAAAGTTATTAATGTGGCGTTTATTCTCAATCCCATAAACAATAATAAAATGAGGTAATAATTTATCATTGACTGAAATACACTTAAGGAAAACTTGAATGTAGTCAATCGCGGGCCAATCCGACCAATGCGCTTGAATTGAACCTCAAAATATTAGAGATGGCTGCTATATGAGGCTTAAAACTCAGCGCAATGCCCATGACCGCTATGCACGTCATACGAGCTAAGGGCATGTCAGCTATGATACGTATAGAGGTCATACCCGTACAAAGAGTTAATGGAAAGCCGGCTGATGTTTATGTGAAATTAAGCATTTATATTCTTGGCAACGTTGCAATCTGCAATTCTGCCTTCGTAAATAATATAATTACTCTCACCCTGAACAGGAAAATCTTGGATTTTGCAATTCCGAATGGTCCAGGATTTATGTGATCCATATACCATATGAAAATGGCAGATCCAAAACTATGCAGCAATAGTAAAAAATATACTGATGCGAAGGAAATTGGAACGTCATCGGATGGGGCGGAAAACAAATTGTTCCACTGAAGTCCTGGGTCTGAAATTATATCAATTAATTACACAAAGGTATGAAAAAAAAATAAAGTATGAAAACAATATATTTTTATTCCTGCAATCTCGTCAAAGCAAATACTAAACGGTTTTCTATATTTCAGAATGTAAAAAATAAGTGTGTAGATCAGAGGTGGGGAACCTTTTCTTCTCTAAAGGCTGCATTCATTTTTCTGATTCGACATAAGGACGCAGTAAACATTGACTACTTTTTCCCCAGATTATCTCAGTCTGGTTTTTTTTTCTTTTTTAGCTCAACGAGGAATTTGAAATCCTCAATTCGCTATAATTTTTCCCCAGATATCTCCAAATCTCGTTATTCCAGAATTGGCCAGAAGGCCGCACCAGAGTGGCCAAAAGGCCGCAGGTTCCCCACCATCAATAGACCAAGTATTTTTGTGTCCTAAAAATAGCAGCTTATAATTTGTAAAAACACATTTTGTTTAAATATCAATATTTAGTATAAAGCTGTTGATGGTGGGAGCAAACTTCACTGCTGGCCGCACATGATAACCACTGATCTAGATCCATATATATAAATGACAAAGCCCCCAGTAATGCGATAAAATTTGTTGCATTACTCAATTCACAAAATTGTTGAGTCTCCGGAAATCTCGAGACTGTAGTAATTATTATAAAGAAAGATTTGAATATTGTAAAGATTGTGGCCATTATCAAATGAGCCCTACATGAGAATAGTTCATGCTGTGTGAGAATCGGCGACTCAAATACCGAATGGGCTGAGGTCACAATCAAAGTGAGACAGGGCTGCGTCCTTACACCATTGCTGTTTATTATTTATTATCCTTAACTTCATACCTCGCAGGTCTACCTGCTTCTTCTTTCGATTGGCGAGATTCCGGCGTCCTGGACTACTCTGAGGTATTATCTATAGCAGTGGTTCCTGTGGACCCCCCGGGGGTCCCAGTGACCGTTGATGGGGTCCTTTGCAAGTAAAAATAATTTGGGGGTGCGTGCACCAATTCAGGGAGTCCGCGAACAGTTTGATATAAAATAATATTTGTGACACATTTGCAGGATTATGAAAGTTAAAATAAATAGCAAATAAATAAATTGGTAACGATGATTACGTCTTGAGTAAAATATAAAGTAAACTAAAAAAATTGACATTACAGTAAGGAAGATAATATAATCATGTCTTCATGCAGCACATATCTGGGTCCAGTCGCATTGAAGCGGAGTTCATCATTCATCATTCGCCGAAGATGTTCTTGGATTCTGGAGAAAGAGGCAACCATAATGGATGTTTGAAAATACGTGGAAGAAAGACGAAGAGTGAGCCAGGTTGACAGCACTGAAAGACAGTGAAGTTGACCTTGAAGAATTTGAAGATAGTATCGCTGATTATTGTAATCTGGACAAGGTTGTCAAAAAATCTGCGCGACTTGACAAGCGCCGATTCTTGGACCAACACACACGTACCTCAGACAAAAGGGGAATTGGAGCACGGCTCCACAAATAAGTATATTTTGTCAGCAAGTCACGAACCCTAAGTAAGACGCAAGAAAGCATTGTGACTGATTCTATAAACATAACAATTTTTGTTTGTTGAGTTTTACTTAATTTTTTCTATATAAAAATGCGGTCTGCCTCTTACCTCTTGCTGCGCCTTTGCTAAAAACTTAGTCTATACGATCCAAGCGATAAAATTTGTGAAGGAATTCATTGCTTACTTTTATTTTCGTAAGCGCCAATTATTTCAAACATCCAGAAGATTAATCTGCATGGCATGCATAATGCAATTAAAATATTTAGCAAGCTCGCCGACTCCATATTCAAATTTGTAGAAATTGATTGAAACAAAATCCCGAATAGTAAAGAAATAATGCAGGTCACCAGGGCTGTAAAAATTATAATGTTATGGTTGAAAAAAAACTCATTCATTCCTAAAACATAAATTTATTATTCAAAGTTATTTACTCTCACTGACCAATACTTGGCTAATCGACACTAAAAGCTTTCTCTCTACTTACACTTACGCGAACGAGATTTTTAAAAATTGAAATACGTACTGTTATTAATTTGTACTCTTTTAGCCCCAGTTAGATGATTTTTATGGTGACAAAAATTTATTAAAATTTGTAAATATTATTAATTTACATTGCAATAATAAATATTTTACTGTGCACAAAACAAATTTTACAGGAGATTAGTAAAAACACAATATTCCTTTGTACTTCATTCCACTTTATTTAATATGTCAGGACCGGTTTCGCTCATTACGAGCATCGTCAACTGATAAGAAATATAATTTAACAATGCTATTTATACAAAAATGAACAGCTATAAACAACAATTGGCATTGAAAAGAAAATACTAATTACATTAAAAGTGATTCTAAAATAGCACAAAATTAAAATGTTTAACACATCTAACATATAATTAAAAAGTCATCTCAGATTAATAAATTTAGAATGGGGATTGAAAGTAATTACAAGCATAAACATAATTTAGGAATTCTTTGACAAAGTGATACAATGAAAATAATGACATTAATAGAGTGAATAGGCTTAATGATAGTTTCATATTTTACAGGAGACACAAAAAATGCATTTTGATGATTTTGAGTTTAAGGCAAATCATGAAATTATGAAAACCTTGAAGTGCAAGTAGACTGATTAACCAGTTTTTAATTGTTTTTTTAACCACCAATGTATGGCCTACTAGTGGAGGTATCTCAACAGAGGCTTTTTCTACAAGAACTGCTAGTAACTCAGTTGCTCGACCTCTATTTTTCAAAGAGAGTAGTAGAGGTAGAAGGATAAGGCTAGGACAGGCCTAGTGATTAACTAATCGTTCTCCCTTCGCCAGATGTTTGAACCATTATAGTAATTTCTATACCAAAAGCTACAACGAATTTCCTGCATGGATGCAATTTTTAATTAACTTACTTAATTTGTATGGACATACCGTTGTGAAAACAGGCGGATACAGCGAAGCTCATCAATAAAAAATAATTTGCTACCATCGATAGTACAATTCCGAGTATCACAGTGTTAGTTTTCGGAAACAGAGGGCCCCCGACGATCTTGAGGATTAATATAAAAATGGCCACTGCAAGTGTTTGCATTGAAAGAGAATATACATAATGCGATACCCGCAGTACCACTGACGACACTCCGTGGATTTTGGTAAGTTCCTGCAAGAAGAAGTAAATTTTAGAATTGTTGTTTTTGTCAATCAGGTAAACCAAAAAGCATCAATTGACATTAATTACCCAAAGTCCAGAAGTCTTATCATTGATTATGTGTGAAACATAAACGAGGAAAATAATGAAGAAGGAAACACTTAGCAAAATTGGCAATAGAGTGCTGTAATTTATATTCTCAAACTCATTCGTTGTATACGACGGGTAAGGGTATGACTGCACTGTAAATTTCTGAAAAATAAAAAAATCCAATAAATGATAATTATTGTAATACATTTTCAAAAAGCCTTTGATAAAATTAAATTTATATTTATGTGAGAGACAATATTTCGTTTGTTAAATGATTGTCCGTGGTTCGCCTACATGACTATGAATACTATTGTAAACCATTGGCGAATTATCCTATAAGCATAAGCAAATTAGGCACGCGCTTGGGGCCTTTTCTCTCTCTCTCCGCCTTCTAAAGTATAAACCATGTTATAATATAACATATTAAAGAAGATAGAAAAAGAACTTTGTGACTGTACCTTACGAATTTGAACCCAAATATTGACCAATTGATATCGGAGCATCAGGTTCATCCCTCTCATTAACAGATTTTATTATTTTATGTAAGAATTTGATTGTGTTTTGATTTGTTCATTTTCATTTAAAAAAAATCACTAATGATAAGAAAAAAAATTAACATATTTTTTTTACAATTGTCCACTATACAAAAAACCCTATCACAGTATGCTCATATTTGTATTTTAAAAAATTAGAAAACTTCACTATTATGCATCCTGGGGGAGGGGGTCCACGAAGGCTAAAATACTGGGCTTGGGGGTCCACGGGGGAAATAAGTTTGGGAACCATTGGCTTATAGGATAGTACGTCACTGCTCAGTTCTTATTTTGGTGTACAGGTGTTAGAAAATAAATGCTGCACTTACTTTGGTAACCAGTTTTCTGGTCAATTTTTCGATGTAGGCTGAATCAATTGCTAGCTGCAGGGTGGCAAATTCAGCATAAACAGTACCTGATGGTAACAATAATACACTATCATCAAATGTAGTAATTATGCTATTATTTTTCTATCAATCGTATCGTTTAAATGAAAATCTTCAGGCTGCAGTGTAAAAGTAAAAAGTGACAATGAAGCTTTCGTGCTAGTAAGAAATCTTTCAACATTTTACCGATTCTTAAATGAGGGGATTAAAAAACTGGACAACCCACAACTTTTAGATAACTAGGTACTTTATCGACTAAATAAGATTATTTTGAACCATGTGAGTTTAAGCATGTACTCTTAGGTCAGGCAAGTCAAACACGCGGCCCTCCAGCCGGTGGTGTAGCGCCAACTAAAAAAACTGGGAGCGGTGATTAACTATAATATAGTGATACACCAACAATTTTTCAACAAAACGTTTTTTCAATACATAAATAAAAACAAAAGTCATGTTGTTATATTTACGTAAAGAAAACATGTTTCGTAAAATTTACAAAAGTATAGAAAAAAGTGTGGGAGCACTGACCCCACGCGCCCCCGCCCCACTACACTACTGCCTCCAGAATATTTTTTTCAGAACATTCTAAAGATTTGGAAACCGAAAATGATGTCAAGTTTATTGAATATTCCACAACTTTTGTAAATTATATTTCAATTTTAGGGTGTTCACTGTCAATACTTGGTGGAAAGGCATTATATTAGTAAAAACACAATATTCCACTTTATTTAATATGTCAGGACCGGTTTCGATCATTACGAGCATCGTCAACTGATAAGAAATATAATTTAACAATGCTATTTATACAAAAATGAACAGTTATAAACAACAATTGGCATTGAAAAGAAATTACCAATTACATTAAAAGTGATTTTCCGATTTGTTACTTGTAAAATAGACACGTATGAACAGAGGTTTTTTTTATGTAAATTTTGAAGTTTATTATTGGCGATTCTAATATGTTATATATTTTAGAATGAAAATAAGTAGTCTTACCATCAATTTCATAGTTTCCAAGAACTAGTGGTGATTGCCAAATACGGTTTGTTTGATATCTTTTTGAATTACGTATTGTGTAATTTATTTTCTTCAATATATCTTCAGTATTCTGGAAAAATAATCAACATGATGGGTAAAAAATATTCTATTGACCGAAAAAGTTTCCATGTATAATGGTTTTGTATTCAGTGGCGGCTCAGCCATATAAACTGCGGCCCTGCAGCCAGTGGTGGATAACTCTATACGCAAATGAGGTGCGCGCTTAGGGCCTCAAAAATGGCTTATTTTATGAAACTCATGTACTTTTAATGAGTTTTAATTTTTTGACATTTTTATACTATCCAAAAATTACAGGACCTCTAAACATTATTGCGCCTGGGGCCTCTCGTGCGCTTAATCCACCACTGCTTGCAACATCTAATTGAGAAAATTGTATTATTCTTAGACCTCATATAAGTCCACTTGTATAATTTTTTTATCAGACGATGTCAATAATTAATGTTGATAAGATTTCATTTGCACATTGTACTAGGGAGTGGAGAACCGCTGTTATATCTCGAGAGATGATCAACACGCAGCTCGTTTGAAATGTATTGGCGGCCCTCAAACTTTTTTTCTTAGAATCAAAATATAGTTAAATACAACAAATTAATGAGTTGGTAGGTGCATATAAAAACCGTTAAAAATTATGATAATTCTAAATAACTAGGTAACTTCAGATTTACCAAGACAAAGATCGTACTATCTTTTGGATTATTTCGATAGACTTGTGAAAAGTGTCATGTTTTGAGTAACACTACCCGTTTTATATATAGCTTCCAAAAGTACACCAAGAAAGAATTACTAATTTTCTTTTCTTTGCATATCTAAATTAAGAAATATAAACAATCTTTTTTCAATTTCATATAAATGCAAGTCGAAATATCGTTTTATGACTTCTTCAACAATGTCGTTAATTTGTATTTAATTGAGATAAATGACTACAGTGGCGGTTCCTGACCTAAAATCTTGGGTGGGCTAGAGAAAAGCATATTTCCACTTCACCTTATACATTAATCTACAATCAAATTAACAAATACTACGACACTACTGCAATGCATAAATTATTATATAATAAAATCAATGCTAATGTAAGTAAGTAATAATAGAATAGTAAAAACTGGACCTCAAATTCGTTTCTTTCAAAGTGAAATAACAAGTACAAAAAGCAATACGGAGCTGTCAAAACTGAAAGTCAATACCTGTCACTTTCATACAATACAACAGTATTAGTATTTGTGTTTCAATGCATAAGTATGCGTAATGGGCAGAATCAGTTTAGCCCCCAACGATCAACAGAAGCTTGACAGATTGAAACACAATCGTTTGTGTTTGATGACGTTTCCGTACATACAAATACAAAAAAAAATCTAATCGTGCTAAATGTATTTATTTTGTTCAGCGGCCGAATTGCTGTTCATTTTTATTCAGCCAACTAAAGTTTTGGGTGAAAAATGCAGGTCGGGCTTAGCCCACCTAGCCCAGTACCTAGAACCGCCACTGAATGACTAAATGATTCACTATAAAGACAAGACAAATAATAAGTATCACTTTGTTTGTCACCAACTCGGTTCACATGACAAATTTCTAGTTGTAGCACTATCGAACTAAGCTATTTATAGTATAACTACACTGTGTATTATATATTTTTAAAATTACCTTTTCTAAAAGAGTACGTTTAATGAACTCATTCATGATCACGTTACAAATATGTTATAATATGTTACAGGTACAGTAGGTAACAAGGTGTTTCCCTCGTCTTAATCTGTATGTCTAAGCTGATGGTATTATTTCTTGAATTGTTGATATTCTAAATAAATCGTGAGCAAAATCTGATATTAAAACCTTAAAAATAATATTTGAACATCGAGCCGTCAATTATTAATACTTTAAATATTATTAGCTGAATATTTACATGAAATATAACAGCATAACTAGTCGCGTTTTTTTTGAGATCTGATTCATGTACTTTCAAAAGGGCCTTTTCATCGAAATATGCAAACATACCTGAAACAAAAATATAAAAATTAAATTGCATGAAGGAAAAAATGGTAATGACAAAACCTTAATATTATCAAATTACTTTTAGGGTGTTCACTGTCAATACTTGGTGGAAAGGCATTATATTAGTAAAAACACAATATTCCTTTGTACTTCATTCCACTTTATTTAATATGTCAGGACAGGTTTCGCTCATTGCGAGCATCGTCAACTGATAAGAAATACAATTTAACAATGCTATTTATACAAAAATGAACAGTTATAAACAACAGTTGGCATTGAAAAGAAAATACCAATTGCATTAAAAGTGATTCTAAAATAGCACAAAATTAAAATGTTTAACACATCTAACATATAATTAAAAAGTCATCTCAGATTAATAAATTTAGAATGGGGATTGAAAGTAATTACAAACATAATTAAAATTTGGGAATTCTTTGACAAAGTGATACAATGAAAATAATGACATTAATAGAGTGAATATAGGCTTAATGATAGTTTCCTATTTTTCCCCGCTTCCAAGTAGTTGGTGAGTGTACATTAGGGCTTCCAATTAACCAGACATTTAAACTAACCGGTTTTCGGTTTTTTTCAAATAAATAAACCGGGTAACCGGTTTAAACCGGATTTATTTTCAAAAAACCAGTTTTAGTACCACACGAACCAATGTTTCAAAAAAAAAAGTTTTTTGATTACTTAAAAAACAGTCAATAAGTGCATAAAATTAGAGCTACCAATTTTCACTATGCGCAAACATGCATTTGAGTCCTAACGATTGTATGCCTAACATTGTCACATTTTTAAATAATTGTTTAAAATAAATGTAACGCATATTCAGCTAGTGTTCAATTGTATAACACTTCGAATACCTTTTTGCTCGTCTTTTTTATTTATTTTTTGTTTACCACATGCGCATTTTGGAAAGACACCTTAAAGTAGCCGATGATTTATGGCACTGATTGTTAGAAAATAAAAATAAAACGTTTTAAAATTGAATTGTTTTATAACTTGAAAGATATAATAAAACATGGGCTTGGTAACTTAACCTTTTTATGTATGGATGCTGCAAAAAAAGTGAATATAAATTGCCATCTTTTAAGTTCAGGTACTTACTACTTTCTCGGAATAATAGCAATCTATATTATACAATATTTAAGTTCCATATCCAATATTATATTGTTAATAATTATAAATAATTCGACTAATAAAGATCAAATGAATACGTGAAAAAAATGTAGATTATAAATTTTTGTTTACTTATATTTAAATTGCTTTGTAACAGTACAAGTTTTCGGTTCGGATATTTTTTTCATTTAAAAGATATAATGATGAACGTATTTTTGGTTTAATAAGGTTCACTTGTTTTATTATCATTGATATTTTGAGAATCCTTTCGTATTACAGATATTTGATTGAAAGCAGTATAGTTGTCCATGATTTCGACTACATAGTTGTTATTAATATGTCACAGAAATTAGACAATTGAACAGTAAAATACTTTATTATATTGTACTACTTATAATACTATTATTATATACAACATTTTTAAATATTTATACTCTACATATGAATAGTTAAGTAAAATCTCGTGGTGTTCAAAGCGGAAAAAGATTTTTTATTAACCCGGTTAACCGCCCAAAATAAACCGGTTTTCGGTTTTTTTCAAAACACCCGAAAAACCGGTTAACCGGTTTCGGTTTAAACCGGTTTGGAAGCCCTAGTGTACATACTTAAACAAAAACCGACAGCCAGGAAGATTCTGAAAAAGAAATTTTTCAAAGACCATATCAATTCTAACAAAGAAATATATATATATATATATATATATATATACATACATATAATTGTATATTGCATTGCATATGTGCATTGTTAAATTGTATTTCTTATCAGTTGACGATGCTCGCAATGAGCGAAACCGGTCCTGACATATTAAATAAAGTGGAATGAAGTACAAAGGAATATTGTGTTTTTTCTCATATTATCAAATTCTTGGCATCAAATGATATTAAACATAACATTTTGATTCATCAAATTTTAATTTGAACATGTATTATAGTATAAAGTCAGTCTGGACAATAATGCTCGTAACACCTTGTTGTTACTTTTTAAATAAACATTCAATAGATTTTTACTCTCATATTGGTTTTGACGATGGCATGAATCCAAAATAGCTATCAACTAAATTCTGTAAATTATGAATTTTGGAGTAAAATTACTAGTCATATTTTGTTAGTTCAAGTTCATCCGAGCACTTCAACGCTTGAAGATGCCGAACGTCGAAACCAGCCGCTAGTCACAACTAGGGTATCCAATCCCGGGATCGGGATTAATTCACCGAGGAATTTGAAATCCTCGATTCCCTATAATTTATCCTCAGATTATCTGCAAACCTTGTTTTTTTTTTTTTAGCTCATCGAGGAATTTGAAATCGCCAATTTGGTATACATTTTCCACGATTGTCACGATATCTCGTTTTTTTTTTTTTAGCTCACCGAGGAATTTGATATCCACAAATTGCCAATTTCGTCTCACTTTTTGGGATCTACTCAAAATTTCTCGATCCCGAAATCCTGGGATCACGACCATGTCAATCCCGGGATTTCGGGATCAGAAAGTTGAACGGGATCCCAGGATTGAATGCCTTAGTCACAACACGTATGGAAATGTATATATATATTTTTTTTTTTTTTTAACCATGTCCGCTACCAAAGTGGAGCATATGGACTCCTAATGGAGTTTATCTCAACAGAAGTGTTTCTACGAGAACTGCTTGTTACTCAGTTGCTCAACCTCTCTTTTTCCAAAGAGAGTAGGGATAGAAGGATAGGGCTAGGACAGGATTAGTGGTAAGCTAATCGCTCTCGATATGCCCCGTTCATAGGATGGGATGGTTGAGAGGGGGGAATTAAAGACATCACATACACCCATGCCTTTGAACAGAAATTCATAAATCGATTGAAAAATCAATTTATAAAACTGTCCGTACCGGGATTTGAACCCGGGTCCTCCGTAGCCGAAGCCAACAGCGTTGACCACTCGACCACACAGGTGATTGTTTTGTTGTTGCTCGACCACACACATAATTGTTTACCAATTCATAATCCCAAATTGAAATTTCGTCAAGTCCTATTTGATAAAAGAATTATACTCACTTATTGAATGGTGATTTAATTTATATGAAACCTTTTCCATCAAGCTCTGTATAAATTCTGATTCATTTGAAGAATAATAGATCTCATGTATCGATTTTGCTTCATTAAGAAGCCCAGAAGTTGGTTTGGATTGAAATTCTCGAATGTAACTTGATTCTGAGTTAGCGATCAAAAATATGATAATTGCAAGGACCGGGAGAAGAAAAATAACGTTCCAAAAACGTACGTTTCTCCATATTAATGTTTTGAATTGCACCCATATTTTTTCATGCGATTCTTTCATTTTTGATTCTGAAAAAGAAGTAACAAAACGTATGACAACAGTATTATTACATTAAATAAGACATAAACATATTTAACTCTTACGGCTCGGAGACTAGAAAAATACTTCTCTGCCGATGGGGGTCGTTTAGGGACCCCAGTGGTTTCCTCATTATTGGCCTTATTCTTATGAATTTCAAAAAAAAAAATAGTATAAGGGCTTTAAAATATCTCTCTGCATCATTCCTCATACATTTTTTTTTATAAAAATCCGTGTTTTTTTAATAAATAATCATATTTTAAGTTGCGCGTAAAAAATACGTCATTTCAGTGCAAATATGTATTTGCAACTGATGCGTTCACGCGTAGTTATCTTACGAACGATCGCTGATAAGCGGGCGCTTATCTCACTACCGCATCGCGTTATCGTGTATTTATATAAACTACAAAAGGTCCAAAAACTATGATATAAGAATACCTTAATTATAAACATTGTATCACCCATATTAAAATAGATATTTAAGATTATGTAGGTATTGGGGTCGCATTTCTTGAGCTTAGACCGGAAAAGTTAAATAAATCAATCTGCAAATAATACCATGCATTTTTTCGTGAACTATTTATCAACTAAATAAAGATACTTTCGACTAACCGGCCAAGTTCATAAAAATATGTTTGACTCGATGATTATGTTTTATATGTATTGATAACTTAATTATTAATTAAATATACTATATTTTTATATTCAATATCATAAAAGGCTGGATAAGGAGAAGAAATGAACAAAAATATATCGAACCGGATTAGGCTGAAAATCTTAACTGAGAATGTTATGTTTAATTTCTCTCGTACGAAGTTTGATAAAAGAATTCCTTTAAATCCGGTTGGTAAATAGTTATATATGGTCAAGGCTTGTCCTGATATTATACTGACTACTTTCAGCTCTCCAGATCAGCGTTTCTCAACCGGGGTCCACACGGAACAAACGATAACAAGTCAAAACACTAAATTGCACAGCCTTAAAAGTGACCAGGCAAATGAGACATTGCTCCAAAATTTTTGTCACTAGAGCTGATATTGAATAAGTATTGAATTAAAAGGCAATTTACCAATTATTCACAAGTAAGTGAAGAACTTGTCGGATAATCTTTTATCTTTAGATAAGACTTTTTTAGATAAAAAA
Organism: Himalopsyche anomala; assembly: GCA_031772345.1. Taxonomy (NCBI): domain Eukaryota; kingdom Metazoa; phylum Arthropoda; class Insecta; order Trichoptera; family Rhyacophilidae; genus Himalopsyche; species Himalopsyche anomala. The sequence continues at coordinate 6,105,837 of CM062843.1, forward strand.
AAAGCATAAGTGGCGTACTAAGTAGGGTATCCAATCCCGGAGCCTTTTTCCAATCCCAGGATTTCGGGATTGATAAATTTTCAATCGATTCCCTATACTTTTTCCTCAGATTATCTGCAAACACCTTGTTTTTTTTTTTTTAGCTCACCAAAGAATTTGATATCCACAATTTGCCAATATCGTCTCACTTTTCGGGATTTACTCAAAATTTCTCAATCCCAGGATCCGACATTCTGACATCCCGGGATCACGACCATGTCAATCCCAGGATTTCGGGATCATAAAATTGAACGGGGTCCCGAATCCCGCGATTGGATGCCCTAATACTAAGGTACCTAGTGTACCTAGTGAGAGACCTGAAATAAAATACGTTTTTTCTTCAACAAGTTTTCTGTGATAATTGCTTGATAATTAAGCCGCACAATAGTGTGTATTTAAACATCTTATTCTATTTAGTAAAATTCTTTTATTAAAAACATTAATTTGCGTTTGGTATTAACTGTTGTATAATATTTTAAGCTCAATTCCCTATCATTTCTTTTTGCTCTATACATCCTGCCTGCCTTTTCTTTCGACCGGTGGGATTCCGGCGTCCCGGACGTCCGTCGGGTACTATCCATAGGATGTACTCAGCGAAACTGAGGGATGCTGGCATGTCATGGGAGGAAGCAAGGGAATTGGCGGGAGACAGGGAAACATGGAGGTGCCGCGTGGCGGCCATATGCTCCACATAGGGAGCGAACATGGCCAAAGAAAGAATACATTGGTTCTAGAAAATGACGAATATAAGAAAACGGTGTAAAAAAGCTTTATTTTCATACGATTTGATGAATTGGTTCTGAAAATCAAAATATCATGTAAAAAAGTATAAAAATGCGCAAAAAAAGTTTTTATTTTCTTAATTTAATTTAAAAATACAGTGAGAAGCAGATTAATAACATGTATAATTGTATTCGCGATTTTGAATTTTGATCTGACCCGTTTCATGAAATTCTGTTTTTCCTAGATTCTTGATCTGATTCTAGATTATTAATATTTGGATTTGTTTTGTTGATCTGACGGTGATTTTTTTCTCTGTACAATAAATTCCGTTATATGTTTCTGGTTTGATTTCTACATTTCCCACGACTGCAACCATTTACAAAGTTCCGTGTATATCATCATGCAAAGTCTCAATTTATTAGGTTTGTTAAAAAAATACCATCTTTGTTGACATTTTTAATTCTTTTTGAATCGTTTCAGCTTTGAATGTAAGTTTATATTCCTTCTCTTTGCTACTATTATCTGACTCGTTATAAGTAGGCAATCCAATCCCAGGATCCCGTTCAGTTTTTGATATATTTCAATCCCGGGATTAGAAGACATGATCCCAAAACTTTCGGGATTGGTTTTATTATAAAATAGAATCGTCTTGGCTTTGTAACATAAAACGCACCCAATTGATTGTCGAATCCTTAAATATAACAAACAATGTTCCATTGTTCAATGTTTCACAAAGCGCAAGTAAGATAACATATTCGAAAATAAACTCTGCAGATGAAAGTTATAAAATGAAATACTAGAAGTCACTTATGGGAATAAATTACGTTTTAATGAATCCCAAAGATATTTAATTCTAAAGCATATTATAGATTACTGTAAGTGGACACTTTTGGCGATAAGAAGTTTTGTTATCAGTATGAAATGTTTCATGTTTCTTTCTCATATTGCAATGTTGATTGATTTTTGTATTTATTTTAATGCCATTTCGGCTTTGCTTTACATTTTATGCCTAGTTATGTTTATTATTATCTGTCACATCCAGTGTGTAGATAACTTGAGTGGTGTTTCTATTGTTCTAAATATGTATGTATATGACTATTTCTGGCTGAGGTGGTAAAACAATAATAGAGTAACTCTTTAAAATTAGACTCAAAAAAAAATCACTCCTTTTAGCTCCTATATAATACCAGTGTCAAAAAATATATTTCATTATTTCTACGTTCGCATTCCCAAGATACTATAATAAAGAATATAATATAGAATAAGTTGTCTTATTAATTTTTGACCAATATTATAAATTTCATTTATAAAAATGAAATGTGTAGCACTATAAAAAAAACCCGATTTCGGGACAAGTCCCGGGATCCCGGGTTCATAAAATTATAATCCCGAAATCCCGGGTTCATAAAATTATAATCCCAAAATCCCGGGATCGACATTTTGGCTCGGGATTGGATTCCCTAGTTATAAGTCGTAGCAATTTTTATCAATTCCTCGTCGTTAAGCTTTTGGCCGAGTAGGATCACATGAATATCTCACGCGTAGTATTTTCGAAGCCTCCGACGGGCCTCCGGACTCCGGAGTGTATTTACTTAGTAGATTACATATTATTTAGCTCTATGTGCTTGAATAAATTTGATGGTCGAAGCGTGCGGACGTAAGTTTAACGAACTCAATAAGTGTAATCTTATCTTATCTTATCTTATCGCGTATCTTATATATATCGACTGTGGAAAGGAAAAAGGACGTAACCCACAGTTTTTTCAAAACAGGTTTTTTTTTTGATAATCACAATGTATCAAACTTGATACACGTTCTATCAAATGGATGCAAGCTGCAAATGCCGAATTGGTATCTTAATTTAGCTTTTAAGTTTGAAAAAGATAACATTGTAAAATAATAAAACCAAGAAAAAAGACTGAAATAAAGATTTTTCCTAGACAGTGTCTTTAATTAATATTAGTTGATGTCAATTAAACACCTGTTCAGAAGTCGCTGTGCACTTCAAGGTTGTCTATAATTCATAATTTGCATATGGCCCAAAATCATCAAAACATGTGTGGGTTACGTTCTTTTTCTATTCCACAGTCGATATATAAAAATGAATGTTTGTTTGATTGTTTTTCATACTCTATAGACTAGAAAACCGCTGATCAGATTTCAATAAAACTTTGATAACCGTTTAGCTTGCACTTCCGTGAAGGTTATAGGCATTTTATAATAAACTTACAGTGTCGAAAAAAGCTAAAATTTTCGTTGATTTTCGATATGTCTTTTTTGCCCGTTTTAGTACTGAGATTCGATCAAAACAAAAATGGCCGCCGGTCAATTACGTTAAAAGCGCTCAAAAGGGACACCGGCATCATAACAGAAAACTGTCAAAAATGCATGGGAGACAATTCAAATTTGACGTTCGATTGTTTGTATTAAAAATTGAATATTTCGTTTAAACGTTTATTACGATTGGATTTTGTCTACAATGACACACATTGCATATAACTGCATTAGATGCGATGGCAGTGTTCACACGTCGTTGCAATCGCTTCGACCAGCCATCTATCGCGTCAAGATTGGTATAATTATTTGATATTTATGCACCAAAACTTAAAAGCCATTGTCAACCATTGTGGACATATCTTTAATTAGATCACGCTGTGATCGTAGCTGCAGTAAAATAAAGAAAGCACACTGTATCATAAATATATTGTATTGATTTTTGGTTTCGATTATTTCTGTTTTTTTTTACTTTAATGCACATTATTGATATTTTTTTATATATATGGGACTCGGTTTATCAATTATTAAGAAATATATTTTTACGTTACAAATAATTAACAGCCTTAGTAGTTTACAGTAGAATAAATATTTATGCAAGCAACTTTGATGCAAAGCTTTCTCATTCATTATTAAAAAAATAAAATCTTTTGGTATACATAATGTAATACATAACGTTAAACTTCGACACAAAAAGAAAAAAGAACTGTTTACAAATTATACATACTAGCTGTAAGCCCGTTGACCTCAACGGGGGAATTTCTGTTGCATTTTTAAGTAGTCAGAAAATTACAAACCTATTTATTGAATAAGCCATAAATTCTAAAAATAAAATAAATATATCTCGGGGCATATATCGACAGCCCTGCCCTGCAGTATTTTAGTTGTAAATTATTTAATTTTTATATTTATGTAGGGGAAATCGGGGACAATTTACAGACGGACGGACGGACATTATCGACTATTAATATATAGAATATTTGAAAATGATCAGTGGTAAAACTAAGCCTGATGTTTCAAAACCTGATCACAACTTCAGTTTTGTGAATTTAAGTCACTTGCTTTTTTTGAATTTCGTTTTTCTCTCTACTTCAAACGTTATAGAGTAAGTACATTGTACTTAATTAGCGCTGCTAATAATTAGTAACTTGTTTTTATTACCTGTAAATTTTTAATAGACTGCGTGCGACATCTGTCAAATTGTCAAATATACTTTATAGCTCAGTGAGTACTCAAACCAAATATAAAATTTTCATTGCAAGTCATTTTAATATTGGACGCTAGATGCTCAACTTTTATCGGCAAGAGTTTTTTAAATGGATTATCATGTACAGTGGAACCCCGATCTACCGTTCTCGCATTGTTCGTTTTCCCGCATGGATCGTTTATTTTTCATAGTCCCGGCCAAACACCCATAAGAACAATGTAAAAGAATCCCGCATTAATCGTTCCCCGGTTTACCGTTTTCCTCGATCTATCGTTTAAATATTTTAGTCCCGTCACTAATATTATCCCGATTGACCGTTTTCGTTGAATATTTTTCATAGTTTCGCCTCGCACTTCGTTTTGCGTTTTTTTTCAGTGGAACCCCGATCTACCATTCTTGATATCTTTGTTGTTTTTGCATGGATCGTTAATTTTTTATTCGACCAAGACCCCGTCATAACAATATTTAATAATTCCACGTTTATCATTCACCGATTTACTGATTTCCTCGATATATCATCTAAATATTATCGTCCCGTCCCAATTATTATCCCGATTGACCATTTTTGTAGAATATTTTTTTTTTCGCTCAAATAGTTTTACATCGCATTTAGTGACATAAATAAATAGGTTTTTTGAAAATTAAACATTTTTTTGGTATAACTTGAAGATTTCCCGCATTATCGGTTTCCCGCATTATTCGTTCATTTATTATGGCCCCTTGAAAAACGTAGAATCGAGGTTCCACTGTATAAATATACTGTTTTTTTTCAAGGTTTTTATCAGGGCTGTGGAGTCGGAGTCGCAGAGTCACGGTATTTTGGCCGGATTAGGAGTCTTTTTTTTTCTCCCAGAAATTCTCCATTTGAAAGATAGTATTTCAAAATTTAATAAGATTTTTGTAAATAAGCAATTTCATATTTTCTCTTAATTATAGGTGTCTCTGTAGACCGTGACACTAACCTTTCAGTGGGCATTGCTGTCCAACCTTTTTTGCCATGGGAATGACTTTTCAATCTTAAGTTTTCTCGAGATTGACTTCTATCATGATTCTTATAAGATATTTAATTTAGGATTTTTTCCCTTCTTCAAACTGAGAAATGTTTATTTTAAATGTGAAATACATATCATTAGATATGTAGGTAAGTGCTTACAAAATAATTCAATTTTAGTATTTTTGTATATTTTATATTAAAACTAAATATTTTTTCGAAATTCACGGAAGCTTTCGAGATCGACCAAATTTTGCTTTGAGATCGACCGGTCGATTGCAAACTACCGGTTGGACACCCATGGCTTAAACTAGGCGTGTGGAACCTGCGGCCTTTTGGTTACTCTGGTGCGGCCTTCTGGCCGATTCTGCAATTTTGTAAATTTATGTAGATTCGTAAATTGCTGACATATTTATTTATTTATTTAATTAACATTGCACAAGGCTGACAAATTATAAATTTAAAACTTTTATAATGGAGAAAAAAAATAATACATTTTAATATTAAAATCAGTAGAAAAAAAAAAATATTCTGACCATAAAGTCTCCAAAGCCAAAGATTCCCTAGTCAATGTGTACTGCGGCCTTATGTCGAATCAGTAAAATGGATGCGGCCTTTAGAGAATAAAAGGTTACCCACCCCTGGCTTAAACCTTCACTTCCGAAGGGTTTAAGGATATCGCTTCCGATACCTTTTTAGAATCGAGGAGGGGAAGGTGCAATCTAGACATGCCTTTGGGTAGAAATACATACATTGATTACGCTAAAAGTTGATTAATGAGATTGCTCGGACGTTTGCGGCTCTTCGAAAATCAACTCTTGAACTCATTACTATTATAATAATATATATTGAATAAATCAATTGAAAATATTCTTAATTTTATCCTCCAGTCGTAACGAAATCGGACGCCACTGGCGTTAAATTAATTATTCATCGGTATTTTTTTACGATGTACTACAAAATTGTAATAAAAAATATCAATTAAAAGCTTGGCACGTGTTTTGAAATGTCAATGGAAAATAAATAATTACAACATAGGGCACTTTTTCCAATGTCAAACGACAGTTATTGTATTAACCCTCCAAAGACGAGCGTGACCATATGGTCACAGTAAACACCGTTGCCTATTGATCCCACTATTCATTCCTTTTCTACCTGAATATCGTTGCTTTCACTCATATTTGGTTGAGAAGGGTACAGACTTTAGTAAGTCATCAGTCGCGGGACAGAAACGGCCACCAAAAGCACATGCGATTTTTTGAATTTCATGGACTTTTTGAAACTCTTAGTTATTTTTTTATCAAAACATCAAATTGTTAACAGTTATTTTGCTAATATATTTGATTTGTAATCATGTTGATCTAAAGAGATCAAATTGTAAATATGTTTTAAAATTTCACGTTTAGCTATATTTACCCCGAATGTTTGCGTGCCCATACGGTCACTTTTGTCCTTACTACTGTCTGTACACAGTATTACACGGTAATAAAAGGATGAGCATGACCATATTTGATTTTTTGAATTTCATGGACTTTTTGAAACTGTTATTTATTTTTTTATCAAAACATCAAATTTTTTACAGTTGTTTGCTAATATATTTGTATTGAAATGATGTTGATCTAAAGAGGTCAAATTGTAAATATTAAAAAAAAAAAAATCACGTTTAGCTATATTTAAGGGTAAGGGTCACGGTCTACAGAGACACCTATAATTAAGAAAAAATATTAAAATGCTCATTTACAAAAAAATGCTTAATAGATAGAATCTAGGTTAACAGGATTTTCCAATCATCGCAGTTGGGATAAGCATTCCTTATTATCATATTGTGATACATTTTGTTTGTAAAAAATGAACAGGGAGCAAGTAGCGTGCTTAAGCATGGAGTTCCTATTTTTTTCATTAAAAATTTGTTTCTCAACCAAAACGCACAATTTATTTATTAAAAAAAATATCAAACGTTAGCATAATCAAATACATAAATAATGGTATTCAGTTTTTATTATTTTTTAAAATTCTCCATTTGAGAGATATTATTTCAAAATTTAATAAGATATGTCCAATAAAAGCCGAAAAAAAAATAATTAAAATTAAATTCCAATAATCTATTTTTATTTATTAATTAACGTTTAAAATTATTAAACATTTTCCACTGCCATTACTGCATTAAATTATGTACTATGTGCCGTAACGTAAAAGATGACGACAATTATTGCTGTCACTTTGCATGTTTATTTTTTAAAAATGGAAGAAAGTTTGGCTGTTTTTTACCTTATAGTGACGTTCAACCAAGCCAATTTGATTGCATAATTTAATTAGTATTGTAGACGTCAGGCAACGCTACCAATACATATATAACGGAGAAAGTTTAGAATACCTACCTAAAAATAATCTGTTTTCCGTTATTATTTTAGTGAAATGTTATTTGAAATATTTACGTCATGCTTGCACAATCAAAATTCAAATTAAGAACGAGCCAATAAACGTCATACAAAAATTGGTATTGCCACAGCATAAAACAATGAGTAAGTATTATTTTGTTTGTGTTTTCAATTCACTTGACCGTAACGGCGAGTTTGGAGTCAAGGTTTTTTTGCCGTGAAATTCACTTAATAAGGAAATGGCAGTCTCAATAAATGAATTGTTTTGTTAAATACTAGGTATATTTACTTCTAATTGCATATATAAGCAACAATACCACTTAAGTACTTACTACAGAAAAATCATAATAGATAATGCATAAGTTCTGTCAAAATAAAAACATTTTTTTTCACTTTTTTCTCATTAGCCTAATCAATACTTTAACTTCAATCAGTTTCTATAGCCGAGGAATGGGGAACCTGCGGCCTTTGGCCACTCTGGTGCGGTCTTCTGGCCAATTCTGAAATTCGGAAATTCGGAAAAACGAGGTATGGAGAATCTGGGGAAAAAAGTATAGCAAATTGAGGATTTAAAACTTCTCGGTGAGTTAAAATATAAAATAAAATGAGGTTTGTAGATAATCTGGGGAAAAAGTAAGGTAAGGGATTGAAAATTAATCAATTCCGTCCTAGTCAATATTTACTGCGGCCTTATGTCGAATCAGAAAAATGAATGCGGCCTTTAGAGAAGAAAAGGTTCCCCAACTCTGCTATAGCCCATCGTCACCATCGTGTTCAGGTTAAAGAATCGACCTTCATTTTTTTAAAGTCATTTTAGTTGATTATCACAATGTCAATTGAATACACCATCTGTCAAAAAGACGTATGTCGAATTAGTATCTATATTTAGCTTTTATGTTTGAAAAAAGAAGAGCCTGTGTCTTTCTATGTCAAATATGATAAATTACGCCGCGCATTTGTTGGATTGACCCACGCAGCCTTTTGAATTTTTCGCGCAGCTGACTTTTTGTCATTGATAGAGACCAGTGAAATACATTCCGTTTATAAATTCCAAATTGAGGTAGGACATGTTTTATAAACAATCATTATTGATAAATGATACAGTAAAGTGTGTATTGAAATACTTCACACAACCGCCATAAATGTTTGTTACTTTTTTTTTTGTTGAAACATGTCTTTACAAATATTTGAAATTCGAATGTCGGTAATTATTATTTGTTATTGTTGTTTTCCTAAGCTGGCTTCTACTGTCATAAGCGATGATGTCATAAACTTGTATAACTTTGAACATCGATTATAGATTAACGGCTTAAGTTATGTTATTAAACGTTGTTAGTTAATCTTATCGTAAGATTTTAGAATTAATACAATGATGTTTGATAAGTTTCCACTAATCTGAATAAATAATTTCGGTTGAGTAGAAATACAGTAAATACAGATGTAATTCAAATCAATACAATTGACTCTACTTAACGCATTATTAAGTATTATTGAAAACTTAATAAAAGATTGACAAGTTTATTATTCCACTGGTTGTATAACTATGTTTTTATAAAACATGTTTCGATTATTTAAGATGCATTATTTTGTATTATCAAAAAAAAAACACACTTTTTGTACTTATTTATGAAATATAATGATCGGTTTTGACTCACCGCGAACATTATCAACTGATAAAAATATAAACTCATACATCTACTTTAAGATTTCGACTGAAGGTGCTTGGTGGAATTTCAATATTAAATTTGAATCGTTCAAACTATGTAATTTCTCACAGATTTTGTCACTAACGACCCAGGTTTCGCCTTTCGGCATCTTCAGGCGAAACCTGGGTCGTTAGTGACAAAATCTGTGAGAATGTACATAGTTTGAACGATTCAAATTTCATACATCTACGTTTATTCATCAACAGATATAAATAATAAATGATTTTTTTAATTTCTATTCATTTGCTTGTAAAAAAATGATTCAGGTTTATACCAATTTAAATAATAAATATTTAATAATTACTGTTAAAATCATTATAGGCAGTGCTTTTTTCCCATGTAACGCGATGGAACGGCGTTCCGGCACATTTTTTCATGTTTCTGATCAAAAGTCGAAATTATTTTTTTCATTTGTTTTGTAGACTTTTGAAGTGAGAGCGATTCGTCAATCACTAGTCCTGTCTTATCCCTATCCTTCTATCCTCACTCTTGCGGCAAAAATAACGATTAAGCAACATAGTGACAAACGGTTCTTCTAAAAAAACTTCTGTTAAAATATCTAGATTAGAAATTCATATGCTCCACATTGGGAACGGAGACAGATTAGAAGGTTGTATCTTTGGCCAATGTCATGGGACTGGAGGTGGATAACAACGATATTGATGAGCTTGTAGAAGAGCACAGTCAAGAGCTGATCTCCGAAGAGCTTATGGAGTTGCATTATTTTTCACAGCAAGAAGCTATGGAGGAGAGTTTGTTAGTGGAGGAGGAGGAAGTAGCAGAGCAATAATCTTCTAGCACAATAAGAGAAATGCTGAAAGCATGGGAAACTGTTGCATCGTACATTGAGAAGCATCACTCTAATAAGAAGGTGGCTATGCATTTTACAAACGTATTCAATGATAATGCTGTCACATTTTAACCAAATTTTGAAGCGTCGGCAAAAACAAATAATAATTAATTATTTGTCATAAATATTATAATAAACTAGTCGATTTTTATATTGTTTTTTGCAAATCGAAATCGCATTCCAAGTTGTTACGCTCCTTAAAAATTTATAAGTATCTAATTTTATTTGAATAAACAAAAGTTAAAAATTTAAAAAAAATGTTTTTTTTCCGCATGGAACGCGTTATTTTATTTTACATTGTTTTATATAAGAAAAAAATGTTTCGTCTAACGAGTGTTTCACATAACGAGTAAGATTCTGGAAAGAATTAAACTCGTTATGAGAGACTTCACTATACATACATTGATATTTACTACTATTGAATTTGTTACTTGTCAACTTCTGTCAAACTAGTGGCTAAAGGATTTAGGTCTCGCTTCTCGATACATAAATTAATAATAAAAAATGACCTTAGAAGGCCGTCGTTTTAAAATGACATTTATTTTATGAATTCATTAAGTCCGTACAAAAAAAACTAAAGCCTACTTACTTACTGTTAATTTTTTGTAAGCATTTTTTTTACAGCGTAACTAAAATCATAAATACACAACCCGCGGAAAGTTTTTTTTTTTTTGGTTCCTGGAAAATATTCTTAAATTTAAAATATAGTAGGTATTTCTAATATCTACCGGCTGCTTGGTCGAGTGGCAAACGTCGTTGGCTTCGGTTATTGAGGTCACGGGTTTGAATCCCAGTAAGTACAGACAGTTTTTTTTATTGTTTTTTCAAAAGATTTATAAATTTCGGTTCGACGGCGTAGGTTCCCCTACCCACCCATCGGATCTTAAAACGGGACGTAGCGAGAGCGATTAGCGAACCACTAGTGCTGTCCCAGTCTTATCCTTTTATTCTCTATTCTCTTTGGAAAAAGAGAAAAAGGTTGAGCAATTGAGTAGCAAATGGTTCTCGTAGCATTTTTTTATATACGTATGTACTGTAATTTATTCAAACTCATTATATTTGAGGGTATTACTTGGAAGCCCGGCTTGTTTCCAACATTGTTAAAACATGAACCATGAATGTAATTTAGTAGATCAAAATAAATTTTGAAAGTATTATAGAAATCAGTCTCAACCGTGGCTTGACAACATTTAAAATATCATTCTAAATTAGTGTAAGACTAAAAATACTTTTAAAATGAAATCCAAGATTCATTTTTTAACCATTTTGGAATAAGCCGTGTTTGCAAGTAATAAATACCCTTAACTTACAAAGACTAACAAACAAATGAAACAACTACGAGGGAACTCAAAATTTAAAAAAGACAAACTAAATGTGTCATCGAACATTTAATTATTGATTGAAAACCTTTCACAAGTTTAAATTTTCACGTTCTCTTTAGATTGTTGGTATTTTTGACTTTTTTATGACAGTTAAGCCTTGTAACCAAGATTATTTGGCTGACATAGTTGACAAATTACAAGCCGTGATTTGAATATTCATAATCATTTATTTAGTATTTTTAATTTAAAATATGAAAATAACATCTAAAATAATATATTTGCAATAAAGATTTTGTCAGTATACTTAGAATTATGATAACTATCTATTATCAGCTAAGCTTGATAAAAGATACTTATCATAATTCGCTACAAAACGAACGATAAAAAAATGAAAATATCAATAATTATGTATGTTCATGTATAGTGAGTGCTTAAGTATCACCGGATACCCCTACCATTTTTTTGGAATCGTTCGTCATATCATTTCTATTGACAAACGAAACTGGCAAAACTGGTTTGACAGTTGCGCTGCCCGAATCCGCGGGTCGTGCTGCGTCTGTGCCGTACACACTAATTAATAAAATTAACACAGCACGACGGCACATTTGACGCAAAAATGTGAAGTGACAGCGTTAATTAAAAACAATTTGAGCCGACCACTAAATCGAGTCGTCGCGGCCCACAGTCGAGTGTGTTCGAATTTTAAATTTATTAAATTGTTCGCCTTATGCGGGTGTCAGTTGTGTTCCAGCTATCGATTGTTAATTTTTTCGTTTAAAAAACGCGAAAATGCTGTTGTTTTCCGTTTCGCGATGATAGTAATGTTAATTTCTACGATTGTAAGTTGTGTCGCCTTTTAATAGACTCGATAATGTTTAAATTATGCAAATTTTTCGCAATATAACAGTACGTGCCTACCGTTTCCGTTCATATTATGTATATTTTGTTTTCGTGACGTTATTAAATTTGTGTTGCATTGATTCTCGTTACTTAACAAGTGAATTCGACCTTAAATGAAGTGATGCAAATCTATTATAAACAATTGAAATCAATAAACCATTAATTAAACCGTAATTGGACAACGAGCGACGAATTTAGGGAAGTGTCATTGAAAAGTAATACAATCGATTTTGGACGTCGTAAATTGTTTAATATCCAATTAATATCAATAAAAAGTGAATCAAGTATCCATAAAATGCTTCCGAAAACGTTCCACTACGACCAAATATTAATAATACATACCTAAAACTATTTTTTTGGCCAAAATATTGTTTACTTTTCAAGATGTTATTATACGATTTTTAGTGATGTAGATATTTTACGAAATTCACTTTTAATCTATTTATTATTACTTCCGGAAAAATTTGTCATACTACATCGTACGGACTATTGCGGCGAAAAACTTCACAAACTGAGCTAAAAACCACTCCACGATTTAAAATTATTATCTGAGATCATGGGAATCGCGTTAAAACCACACATTATTAAGAAGAACACTGATAAATTAAGCGAAATACGTAATTTTAAATCGTGGAGTGGTTTTTAGCTCAGTTTGTGAAGTTTTTCGCCGTAATAGTCCGTGCGATGAAGTCATACTTTATATAATTTATTTATCAGTGTTCTTCTTAATAATGTGTGGTTTTAACGCGATTCCCATGATCTCAGATAATAATTTTAAATCGTGGAGTGGTTTTTAGCTCAGTTTGTGAAGTTTTTCGCCGCAATAGTCCGTACGATGTAGTATGACAAATTTACCGTATTTTTTAAACACAAGTTATGTACATACATTATTTAATTGTTAGTTTATTTAAATATCTGTTATCAATTTTTAAAAGTGACTGCTTAATAATTTGGCTGGCCAGTAACTAACAATATCTAAAATTTATTTGGTCAATAATAATCTAATATTTGATTAGAAAATATATTTTATTTCAGTATTAACTATATTTATTAAATTTTGTAAGCAGTTCTGATTATAAAAATGTTGTTATGTTGAGTTAGGTTTGATTTTTAAGATAAAACTAGCAATTTCAAATAAAGGTAATTGTAGAGTATAGTTCGTCATGGATTATTACGGCGGAAAAATTTACAAACTAAGCTAAAAACAACGCCACGATTTTAAATTATTTTTTGAGGGCTTGATAATCGCGTTAAATCACACATTAATATGAAGAACACTGACAAATAAATTATCCAAAATATGACATATTCTCACTGTACACCGTCATACTTTTTAAATTATCCTTTACTTACACATAGACTATTGCGGCAAAGTATGTTGAAAACAACGCCACGATTTAAAATATTTATTGAAGCATTGATAAATCGCGTTAAAATCACACATTAAAAAGAAGAACACTTATAAATTATACGAAATACGAAATATTTCGTAAGTCTGATAATTTATAAGTGTTCTTCTTTTTAATGTGTGATTTTAACGCAATTATCAAGCCTTCAAAAAATAATTTTAAATCGTGGCGTTGTTTTCAGCTTAGTTTGTGAAGTTTTTCGCCGCAATAGTCGACGTCCATTGTATGACATATTTACCTAAAAATCTT
>CM062843.1:6119984-6204786 GCA_031772345.1 Himalopsyche anomala
GTTATGTTGAGTTAGGTTTGATTTTTAAGATAAAACTAGCAATTTCAAATAAAAACTCGAACATCTAATATTAACCCCCTGAGGTGAGTTTATTTTCAATAAGAAAAATAATTGTGAGCCATATTAATTCACAGATAACTTTTATTTACAAAAGAAATCATAAAACCGTTGTATAGAAACTCTGTGTGATAAGTAGTACTGTTTAAGAGGGTTGAAATATAGCTAAACGTGAAATATTAAAATCATTTACAATTTGACCTCTTTAGATTTATGTCCAGTTCATCATAAAAGTCCCCGTATATAAGCGAGTAGCGATGAATAGTATTAATTTTTCGGGTCTATTGCACAGTGGTCAACGTCAAACGCCACGGGTTAGAATAGCATTTTTTCAATCGATTTCTGTTAGACAGTATGTATGTTTGTGATCTCTAAAACTTTCCTTGCATCCTTCCAATTCTAAAATAATGGGGCGTAGCGAGAGTGATTAGCTTAGCACTAGTCCTGTCCTAAGCCTATCCTTTCTATACATACTCTCTTCGAAAAAGAAGACAGGTTGAGTGACTGAGTAACAAGCAGTTCTTGTAGAAAAATTCTGTTCCACATTGGGAGCGGACATGAAAAAAGACAGTGCTTGAATACTATGATGCAGTTTTTTTTTAATTTCATTTAAATTTTTACTATTTACCAGGGCTGTGGAGTCGTGTAAAAAAAGACGACTCCGACTACGACTCCAGCTTTAAAATAATTAACGACTCTGACTCTGAGGAAATTTTTCAATAATTTCATTTTAACTTATATATGTGTATACCATCAGATCATCTTAAGTCAGCCTAGCATGAAATGTCAACACTTTGGACTATTTTGTTTGAATACACATCTTTAAATATATTTTTCAAAAAAAAATTGAGCCGCTCATTTTTCACGACTCCTACTCCGAATCCGGTCAAAACACCACCGATATATTATGACCATTTAGTATTGATTCTGACAGGAAAAAACCGAGCCTTTCATTAATTGGTATCCCAAAATATTTATCTTATTTCATGTTTTATCTAATCTAACAGAAAAACTTTGGCAAATATTACGATCATGTGCTGTGTTAACCCTCCAGAGACAAGAGCTTTTTTTCGATAAAAAAAAATATTTGTTAAGCCATATTGAAGTCACGGATAACTTTTATTCCTAACAATTTAAAAAAAAAAAAAAAACGCAAAGTCGTTGTATAGAAACCCCGCATGACTATATGGTCATTCTCATCCTTTTATTACAGTGTACTATTGTGTACGGACAGTAGTAAGGACGAGCGTGACCGTATGGACACGCAAACATTCGGGGTTGAAATATAACTAAACGTGAAATTTTTTAAATTATTTACAATTTGATCTCTTTAGATCAACATAATTACAAATCAAATATATCAGCAAAAGAACTGTAAATAATTTGATGTTTTGATAAAAAAAATAACTAACAGTTTCAAAAAGTCCATTAAAAAAAACGGAAATTCAAAAAATCGTATGTGATTTTGGTGGCCGTTTCTGTCCCCGCGGCTTATGACTTACTGAAGTCTGTACCCTTCTTAACCAAATATGAGTAAAAGCAACGATATTTAGGTAGAAAAAGGATGAATAGTGGGATCAATAGACAACTGTGTTTACTGTGACCATATGGTCATGCTCGTCCTTGGAGGGTTAAGCATACAAGAGAGAGAGTGGATATTCAATTTATGGAAAATTACTGACGATATGTCAGGATATGTGTCCTGCATAAGATACGCGGTCACGTCTGCGAGGACGGCGTCTGGCGATGTCGACATCAGCTTAAAAACTGCCGCAGTAAGCCAGATGTTGTCAAGTTTATTAAAACTTTTTGATATAGATAACAGATAGACGATATGATTTTATCTAAGCCCTTATCTCTTGACCTCGCCCATCAATTGCTGTTTTGATAACACATTCCGCGTCAGGTATCTAAATCTGCCGCGCACACTGAATAATTATCATTCAACGTTTAACGCTTTGACAATCTAGGTGGACGACGTGGGCATGTAATGAAACGACCTGTCGCCTAGTGGTCGGTCAATCGGTTTTATCATTGAATTGGTAGAACTCCATTACAACCAGGAGTGTGGAAACGGGTAAAATAAAAATGACTACAATTGTTTCCGCTTAGTTTACATATTTGTACACCATCAGATCATTCTAGTTACAATAATAATTCTGGTTCGTAGTCATCGTTTCACCAATCAATACGATATAAAGACTAATAATTTTTTAAAATAGAGTTGGAGAAGTAAGATTATTCCGACTCCGACTCCGGAAAAAAAACACCCAACACAGGGTTTTTTTTAACAAAGTCTTCTCTTATTGCGTAGGACATGGCTCCTAATAGATTTTATCTCAACAGAAGCTTTTCTACGAGAACTGCTTGTTAACCGTTTGCTCAAGATCTCTTTTTTTTTTGAAGAGAGCAGGTATAGAACTGTTTTCGAAAAAGAGAGCTTGAGAAACTGAACTTCTTGAAAGGAAAAACAACTTCGGATGAGATACCTACATTAGGAGACCATATGCTCCAGATTGGGACCGGACAGTGTTTTTTCACGTGGCATCTAATGGAGGTATCCGAACAGAACTTTTTTACAGAAACTGTTTGTTACTCAGTCGCTCAATCTCTCTTCTGAATAGAGGAGTAGTGATAGAAGGATAAGGCCAGGACAGGACTAGTGGTTGACTAATCGGTGGAAAGGATTTTTCGACATTACAAACACCCATGCCTTCGAACAGAAATCGAAAAAATGCTGTTTGTGCTGGGTCTCGGATCCCGTGAAATCCGACACGCTGGGCCATAGAACCTGACCTGGCATGCATACCGTATGTTAACCATACCTATAGCGGAAGCTATCTTAAAGTTAAATATTTGAATATTAACTAACGGAAAATGTCGTATTTAAATTGATCCAGTTGGCAATGTGTAAACATGAAAAATATTAGGTAAATATAATATCCGTTTCTGACTGAATAACATGTACATATTTTTTCCGTTATCTGATTGGTGAGCTTAGTCAGTTTTTTGTATCACATTGGAACGCCTGTGCGTGTATCTTTTTCATTCATCGTGCGGCTTTGCGGTGATATCATTTCGAATCGTTTCGGCGAGACCGCGGTGTCGCAGTTTCTAGGTAATCGTACTACTATCAATTTTATATCAATACACGGCGATCCTTCATGATTCACGTCTTTGCGCTAAGTAATATTCCGGGAACAAATCCAAAACTGGCAGGTACGGAAATAATTAGTAACTTACAGTACTTATTATTACAGTGAAACCTCTCATAACGAGCACTTCTTATAATGAGTAATTCCCATAACGAGCAAAACAGATTGTGAAAAAAATGCTCCCTTAGCAAACAATATTTCACATAACGAGTGATGCAGAGTTTTGGAAAGATCACTTTCACATCGTTGCTTGCCTCAAGATGATTGACAAGGCGTGGGAAGGGGTTACCAAGAGAACACTCACTTCAGCTTGTAAGTAGCTTTGCCAAGGAGCGTTGTCGAATGTGATTTTGACGGGTTTGAAACAGTACCTGTGAAGTCTACAGTCAACGAGATTGTATCTTTGGCCAATACCATTTGACTGGAGGTGGATAACAACGATATTGATGAGCTTCTGGCGCAATAAGAGAAAAGCTGAAAGCATGGGAAACTGTTGCATCGTACATTGAGAAGCATCATTCTAATAAGGAGGTGGCTATGCGTTTTACAAATTTATTCAATGAGAATGCTGTGTCACATTTTCACCAAATTTTGAGGCATTGGCAAAAACAAATGTAGTAAAAAATAATTAATTATTTGTCATAAATAGTAAACTAGTCGATTTTTATATTGTTTTTTGCAAATCGAAATCTCATTCCAGGTTGTTACGCTTCTTAACAATTACTATAGTATTTAATTTTACTTTAATACACTTGAAAAATATAAAAATTGATTTTATTTCCGGCATAGAACGCATTATTGTATTTTACATTGTTTTATATGGGAAAATTGTTTCGCATAACAAGTGTTTCACATAACGAGTAAGATTCTGGAACGTATTAAACTCGTTATGAGAGGTTCCACTGTACTGTGAAATCTGTTTAAGAGTCCCGTTTTGTATTATACTTTTGGTGCCCGCTATTAACTATTTGATTAGTATCGGGGTATATGTGTTTTGTCATCTTTTTTATCTATTGCCATATTCTTTTATTGATTTATTATTATTTATTCAGGTATAGACTAACTTAAGTGTCGCAATATATTTTATTATCTTTTGCAAATGAACAAGAGTTTTTGAAAAAAAAATTGTTCATATTTGTAAACAAATCTGTAGGCATACAATATTTGATTATGAAATTTCATTTCGGCACAATGTCCGCAGATGAACGCAGTAAAGATCTAGGGCCGAATCGGAAGGAATATTTTCTTGAAAAATATGTAAATGAACTTGTTTATTTATACGTTTAAGGTCACTTTAACCCTCCAGAGACGAGTGCGTTTTTTCGATAATTTTTTTTTTGTTAAGCCATATTGAAGTTACGGATAACTTTTATTCCTAATAAAAATTAAAAAAAAAAAACGCAAAGTCGTTGTATAGAAACCCCGCATGACTGTATGGTCATGCTCATCCTTTTATTACCGTGTAATATTGTGAACGGATAGTTGTAAGGACAAAAGTGACCGTATGGGCTCGCAAACATTCGGGGTTGAAATATAGCTAAATGTGAAATTTTTAAAAATATTTACAATTTGACCTCTTTAGCTCAACATAATTTCAATACAAATATATTAGCAAAAGAACTGTAAATAATTTTATGTTTTGATAAAAAAAAATAACTAACAGTTTCAAAAAGTCCATTAAAAAAAACGGAAATTCAAAAAATCGTATGTGTTTTTGGTGGCCGTTTCTGTCCCCGCGGCTGATGATTAACTGAAGTCTGTACCCTTCTTAACCAAATATGAGTAAAAGCAACGATATTCAGGTAGAAAAAGGATGAATAGTGGGATCAATAGACAACAGTGTTTACTGTTACCATATGGTCACGCTCGTCCTTGGAGGGTTAAGGTGTTCACTGTCAATACTTGGCGGAAAGCTTTTATATTGAATAAATAAACTGAAAATCCTTTTAAAGTCACCGAGCTTATAGCGTTAAAGTTATCGTAATAAGGTTAAAAACATCCATAGGACTATAGTTCTGACAATGGCATATGCCGAAATAGCTATAAACTAATTTTATATAAAAAAAAATGTAGAACTAAATACTGTGATATTTTTAACCTTATTGCAATAAAGTTCTACCAAGTAAATGCCAATTCAATCAATAATCCCATTTTACTTATCTTAAAAACCGTAAAAATGAGATTTCGCTGTGACTTCCATTGCTTTGTTGACCCTTTTGTTCTGTGCGAAAACAAACCATCTCAACGCCCATTATCCAGCGCAGACATATATTCTCGAAGCTCAGTATGCAGTCTCTTCGCTAGGTGCCATGAGTTGCTTCCGCAAAGCAGCACCAGTAGAATGTAAGCATTGAGCATATGGCATTTGGTTTTTGTTGTGTACCAGGCTTAATACAAATCACCTGGATATAAATTGTAAATTTAGTCTTATATTTAATTTAAATATTAGTTACCGGGCGGGCCCCCTTAAAAAGTCTTACGGCCCTCGGTCGGGAAGTGCTGCATTGGACGTGTCGGACATTTCTAGCGATGGAAGCGATTTAAAAAATATTCCACAAAAACAGTCAATCGGGATAATAATTGGGACGGGACGATAATGTTTAGATGATAGATCGAGGAAATCAGGGAATGTTAAACGTGAAATTATTAAATATTGTTATGACGATCCACACAAAAAAACGAAGATAGCGAGAACGGTACATCGGGGTTCCACTGAAAAAACGCTAAACGAAATGCGAGGCAAAACTATTTATGAAAAATATTCAACGAAAACGGTCAATCGGGATAATATTTGTGACGGGACCAAAATATTTAAACGATAGATCGAGGAAAACGGTAAATCGGGGAACGATTAATGCGGGATTCTTTTACATTGTTCTTATGGGTGTTTGGCCGGGACTATGAACAATAAACGATCCATGCGGGAAAACGAACAATGCGAGAACGGTAGATCGGGGTTCCACTGTACTAATGATATTTTTTAATATTTTGTTATTACCTTTTTTTTTTTACCATGGATAATCTTTGTCAGCGCATGCATCTTGACAGTGCCGCTTTACGGTTGCGAGCCATGGCACATTACGAAACCTTTGCTTTGGAAACGGATGCCTGCGACGATTGCGAGAGGTACAGGGGCTTGACTTTATCAGAAACACGTAGATAAAAGAGCAGACTAACAATGCAACAGACGGCAATGGACTTGGCTTGGGTATGTGCTGCGGATGCCCCTAGAGACGATTCTGAACCGGATGATTCCCGTTGTCGTGGATGGCCACTGTTGATCATCCGTAGGGTGTAATCGGCGGAGCTACAGGACGCTGGGATGAAGCAAAGAGACTGGCGGGGGATAGAAAATCTTGCAGGGATAAAATAAAAAGACACTGGCAACACTATCATTGCACGTGTGAACGACTTAACACGGCTCGCTGTTGACTTTCCGACGGCAAAACTAAATTGTCGTCAAATATCGGTAAATATTACGCAAATTCCATATTGTAAAAATAATCCAAGGCAAATGCTGTTATCTATTACTATGAGGGGGGCTTAAGTGTGTGTTTTTTTTTATTTGAAGATGTAAAAAATAAACGTAGATTGCATCGAAGCGCCGGATATTTAGACATTTTAAATCACACTAGACCAGGGGTGGGGAACCTTTTCTTCTCTAAAAGCCGCATTCATTTTTCTGATTCGACATAAGGTCGCAGTAAACATTGACTAGGGAATCTTTGGCCGGAAACAGGAATTTACGAATTTACATTAATGTACAGAATTGGCCAGAAGGCCGCACCAGAGTAGCCAAAAGGCCGCAGGTTCCCCACGCCTGCACTAGGCAATGAGGATTTTCGACGAATTTTATCCGTGTCCACTCCATATTTGGAGCATATCGCCACTTCAAAGCAATAGTGAGATTAATTGAAAATACTTCTTCTTTGACCATATTTGCTCCCTATGTGGAGCAGATATGTCCATGTCTCCCGCCAATTGCTTTGCTTCCTCCCATGACATGCCAGCATCCCTCAGTTCCGCCGAGTACATCCTACGGATAGTACCCGACGGAAGTCTGGGGCGCCGGAACCCCACCGGTCGAAAGAAGAGGCAGCCAGGATTGAGGCTTCCCGTTGGCATCCGCACCACGTGACCTTAGCCAGTTCTGGCTGAAAATACTCGATTTGAGATAATTGAGCTTAGTTTCTTTCACAGTTAATGATAAAAGATATTAATATTCGTATGTAGTTATTTACAAGAACTGCTTGTTATTCAT
This sequence comes from Himalopsyche anomala, assembly GCA_031772345.1. Lineage (NCBI taxonomy): Eukaryota > Metazoa > Arthropoda > Insecta > Trichoptera > Rhyacophilidae > Himalopsyche > Himalopsyche anomala. Next base: position 6,127,458 of record CM062843.1, read on the forward strand.
TAAAGTGAGTAGAGATAGAGGTATAGGGCTGGGACAGAACTCATTGGTAAACTAATCGCTCTAAATGCTCTTTGTCTGTACTAATTCAGTTGGTCGTATTATGATTATCTATCTAACATAAAATATCGACGGCTTTAACCTGGAGCGGGGGTGGGGAACCTTTTATTTTCTAAATACAACATTTATTTATCTGATTCTAAAGAAAACGTTGACTCTAGGGCAGTCGTGGGGAACCTGTGGCCTTTTGATCCGATCGACCAAATCTGCAAATTTTTGTAATTTTGTAAATTCCTGAGATTTTGGATTCGAAGAGCTTTTTTTGGCAAATCCGTAAGTTTATGGGATTCTGGATGTCTATTTACTTTGGGAATTTTGGAAATCCGCAAATTTCTGCGCTTTACAAATTGGCATGAAATTGTTTCCGGCCAAAGTTCCCTAGTCAATGTTTACCGCGGCCTCATGTTGAATCAGAAAAAGGAATGCGGCCTTTAGACAAGAAAAGGTTCCCCACCCCATGGACTAGGGAATCTCTGGCCGGCGATTTTGAAATCACTGGATTTTTGAAACAATTTCGTGCCAACTTCTGAAATCCAGAAATTTGCGGATTTCCCAAATTCCTAAAGTAAATAGACATCCGAAATCCCAAAAATTTACAGATTTGCCAAAAAAAGCTCTTCGAATCCAAAATCTCAGGAATTTACAGATTTACAAAAATTTGCAGATTTGGCCGATCGGATCCTTTTCTTCTCTAAAGGCCGCATTCATTTTTCTGATTCGACATAAGGCCGCAGTAAACATTGACTAGAGAATCTTTGGCTGGAAGCAGGAATTTAGAGTCAGAATATGTCGGGAATTTACGAATTTACATTAATTTAGAGAATTACAGAATTGGCCAGAAGGTCGCAGGTTCCCGACGCCTGCTCTAAACTATCAATATGTCACTTATCAACTTTTGCCAGTACGGTGATGATATTTAAAGTATATTTGTAGACGTCGAGTGCATAACTAGATAACGTAAAAATTACGCAATCAAATTCACGTGAAATGCAAATGTCGGTATTAACTCCGATCGACTGAACATCTGACATATGATGCGAAGAATCAACAATGTGTTCTTGCTCTGAAACTTTTTGATTAGTTTTTTTTATTGCTTTTAATAAAACTATTTGAATATATTTGAATAATTTTTGATATATATTTTAAAATATTTTTACTATACAGAATAAATATAAAAACATGTTTTTCTGCTTTCTATCAACATAGAATAATACAGAATTTCAAATTTAAATAAATAGTAAAAAATTACAATTAATTTACATTTTTTTTCCATATCTATAACTTCCTCCCGTCGCATATCTTATCCTATGAAATGGGACATAGCGAGGGCGATTAACTAACCACCAGTCCTGCCTAAGAATTGCGTTAGTTTAACAATTGATATACGGTAAAAACCAAGCACGTATATTTTTAAAAACATGTTTTTCACTCGGTTCCTAAAGGTTCGGCAACATATCGGAAGTATCTTTTAGCACCGTAGGGAAGTGTTAATGATGCATTATTGCTTTTAAAAACTGTCGGGTACTATGGCGCAGTGGTTAGTGTTGTGGGATTCCGTGCCGGATCTCACAAGATCGAGTCCCAGTACGAACAGCATTTTTTCGATAGATTTATCAATTTCTGTTTATGGGTGTGATGTCCAAAAAATTCTCTTCCATCCTTTCCGATTCTTTAATCACTGGGCGTAGTGAGAGCGATTAGCTAACCACCAGTCCTGTCCTGGCCTTATACTTCTATCCCTACTACTCTCCTAAAAAAAAGAGAGGTAACAAACAGTTCCCGTAGAAAAACTTCTGTTGAGATACCTCCATTAGGAGGCCATATGCTCCACATTGGGAGCGGGCATGGATAAAACAAATATTTGTATTGCCTCATAGATGTTGAGCAAGTGAGTGACAAATAGTCCTCATATAAAATATCTGTATAGATTTATTCCACTATATATATATTGACAGTGGAAAGGAAAAAGGACGTAACCCACACATTGCAATTTTTACAGGAGACACCAAAAACGTGTTTTGATGATTTTGTGACATATGCAAATTATGAATTATACACAACCTTGAAGTGCACGGAGACTTCTAAACTGGTGTTTAATTGACATAATCTAATATTAATTAAAGAAATTGTCTAGGAAAAACCTTTATTTCAGTCTTTTTTCTTGGTTTTAACTTTTTACAAGGTCATCTTTTTCAAACTTAAAAGCTAAATTTAGATACTAGTTCGGCATTTGCAGCTTGCATCCTTTTGATAGAACGTGTATCAAGTTTGATACATTGTGATTATCGAAAAAAAAGCTGTTTTGAAAATACTGTGGGCTACGTCCACAGTCCACAGTCGATATATATATCATCTGTGGAAAGGAAAAAAGACGTAACCCACATTTTTTTCAAAACAGGTTTTTTTTCGATAATTACAAAGTATCAAACTTGATGCAAAAGGATGCAAGCTGCAAATGCTAAATTGGTTTCTAAAGTAAGCTTTTATGTTTGAAAAAGATGTCCTTGTAAAAAATTAAAACCAAAAAAAAAAGACTGAAATAATGGTTTTTCCTAGACAATTTCTTTAATAAATATTAGCTTATGTCAATTAAACACCAGTTTAGAAGTCTCCGTGCACTTCAAGGTTGTGTATAATTCATAATTTGCATATGGCCCAAAATCATCAAAACACGTTTTTAGCGCCTCCTGTAAAATGTGTGGGTTACGTCCTTTTTCCTTTCCACAGTCGATATAGATATATAAATATATTTTTGTTAATGTTCTACAAACACGTATCTCAACTTTGGTCATATTCCTTCAATTCGTATTCCAAAAAAATGGTTTATTTAACCTAATCTAAATTCAATCATAAATTAACTTTTTAATATTTTTTCCAGCATGACTTAATCACAAAATCAACAGTTAAATTGCTGTTTTTAAATTTAGTATGACAAAAATATTTCGACAGTGTTCAACGTTCAACGAAATGCGAAAATGAATTCGTAATATACATTGTGTGACATATGAGGGGACGTAAACAGACTGAAATGCCAAAAATTACTGCAATTTTTGGACCGCGTCGCCGTGTCGACATCCGAAATGCCTGAGAATGGTTTCGCTGTAGGGGTTGGACTATGCGCAGTGCTCTCGCCGAAGGGGGCGTCTCGTTGATCGGGCAGAGGCCCACCGATTGAGATGCCGAGGGTCCGATGCTCGGCTGTGCTGCGGCTGGCTGCGTCCGTGCTCCTGGTGTGCGTCGTTTGGCTGGAGATATCGCTCACCAACCAGGGGAGGTCTCTGTCCGAAGGTGAGGAAACAAACGCATCACACTACTATGTACGATGGACAATTCAATTCAATTCACTTCACCCTGCCAAAATGTCAGTTATCGAGTATTTTGTTTTATTACAGTACATACTAGGGCTTATACAAAAACCGACTTTTGAAAAAACCGGTTTTTGAAGTTTTACAAAAAAGTGAAAATTCAATTAAAATAGCGAGAAAATGTTCTATTTTTTTGTGTTGTTTATGTATAATAGTAATGCACAACAAGAAATTATTTGGTGTTGCTCTTCAAAAAATATGATTTAAGAAAACATATAGAAATCTGCAAAACACCAATCGTTTTGTAACAAAATTTCTTGATATCAAAATTACCCTCTCGCTGGGTAATGATGTAGGGCATATGTTCTTTAAGCCATCAAATTAAAGTTCCAATTTTTCTGTCCTTTTGTTTATAGACTCGTTTAGGGAAAATTCGGCACGACCGGTTACAAACTTGAAAAACTGGTTATCGGATGTCACTAATTTTGCCAAAAAACCGACAAGCCCTAGTACATACTGTACACTGCAGTATTAAAAAGCTATCTAACATTTCTTGTACAACAAAATACTTTATTATTTTTGCCTTGTGCAAATGTATTTCTACCAATATAAAATCAAATGTAGTAACACGTGTTTCGCCTCATTGAGAAGCGTCATCATACCACCTGCTTTGGATGATGCTTAAAGTTATCAAATTTAGTTTTATATTAACTTTCATAAAGTTACCGTCGAATCTATCGATGATGGTTCTACCAAGTTAATGCGAATTCATTCAAGAGTTGATTTCACATTGTAGAAATACAAAAATACTTGTTAATTCTTCAAGGCCCGTATGCAGTTGCACAGCACGCTAAAAAAATGCTCTGCTTGGATGTCCATATATAATAGAAAAAATTCTCATATTCCATTTAAATACTTTTTTGATCTAAAAGACTTAACATTTTTGTAAAGATGGTTTAGCTGCACTGTCAAGTCTTTATATTAAAAATATATTCGATACTAAGTACGGTCGGAGCAAAGGATAAAGCTCCGGTCTGCGAGTTTTGACTTTCAATAAAAAAAATGGCAACCACTGCTTTTAAATATCTTTGCTTAGATGTCAGCAGGTATATTTTTCAGTACAAAAAAAAATGATTTATATTTATTAAGTTCACGTGCCGCTGATTGCCTCGTTGTGCAATTCGTTGTATTTATAAATGAGTCGCTATTAAAAATCTATTTTAGGTATATGTGCCTAAAAGGTTAAAATTGTTTGAACTTTAATTGTATTTTTAGTTCTTAATCAATATGGATAGATATCATGATTTATAGTTTTCCTATTTACTGGTTTTTGCTATGCGTGCTTGATTTGACGTGATGAAGATCTTTTGTTTGTCTCGAAACCCCAAAATTTCATTTTGATTATTGTCAATTTTTTTAATCGCTTGAATGTAATATTCGAAATCTGCCAAGATTTCTAGAGTCAATAATTCGATGTCCTAGTTCCTTAGAAGAACGATAAGTCAAAAATTTAATGTTTTGAATTATATTACCCATTATATTCGAATACCTCTTTCTGCTATAGTTTGAATACAGCGCAAATAAATCAATAATATGTTCCAGAGATACTGCGTGTTTTTGAGTAAAATAATTTTGCCTGATATACACTCTAATTCGATATTTTAGAAACCTATATTGACTCAGTATAGATAGTACAACACATATTCATCAAAATATTGCTTATATTCTATTAGAATACAAAGTATTTGATTTTTTGAATGTCTTGGACATCCGTGTTTGCTTGCATATGTTCCGGACACCTGTGTTCGCTCGGTATTCAAGTGGTTAATAATGGTAATAAAGAAATATCTACAATCTCACAGTTCCATATAAATACAACTCGAAATATTATTTTAAAGGTTCTGTCAACCGTTCAATAAATTAGAATTGAACTGAGATAACTGACGAAATGATTCACTAAAAAGATGAGACAGATAAATATTTAGAAATTGGTAGTTTATATGCATATCTCAAAACTACCAATTTCTAGTTATAGTACTGTGATACTAAGCCATTGATATGGTCAATAAGTAAAAAAAGCGAAACAAAGGTCGATTCGGCGCTTGCATATGAAATTGTAATTTACATTGTTCCCTTTGCAGATGACGGTCTCAGCAACGACACGTCCGCCGCCGTCCTGGCTATGGTGCCGCCCGTCTTCCACAAGTTTCTCACGGCCAAACCGAAGAACGCCACCACACCGGGTACGTTTTCTTTCACTAATTGTCTGCAGTCGAATGATATGCCGATATTTATTTCATAAATTAATTTGTGTTGCCTTTGATATCTTGATTCCCGAACAACAATCTAATCTTTAAAATAGGGCGTAGAAAAAGCGGCTTACTGACTAGAGTTCTCTTAAGCATAAATTTATAAAATTTCCTTCCGCCCATCAGATAATAAAAAAACGAGAGTGATCGGATGTCTACTGGTCCTAGTTTTAGTCCCATCTTTACTCTCTATGAAAATAGAGGGGTCAAGCAACTCAGTAACAACCAATTCTCGTTGAATAACTTATGTTTAGATACTCTTAAATCTGGGACTCTTCTGCAACCTCTTCAACGCATGCGTTTTGACAGTGCTGTTTTACGGTTGCGAGTCATGGCACCTTACAAATGTACAGAGTAACCATATACTTTGAAAACAGACACCTGCGCCGAATACTAAGAGTGCTGTGGTTTGACTTTGTTAAGAGCATGGATGTAAGAGAAAGGACTAAACAGCACTTTGTCACGCCTAAAGTGAAGAAGCGGCGATGGAGCTGGCTTGGACATGTGCTGCAGATGCCTCAAGAAAGCCTGAATTCTGCCTGTCTCTTTTACCAACCGGATGGATCCTGCGATCGTGGAAGGCCACTGATGACTAGGATGTACTCGGTGGAGCTATGGGACACTGGGATCTCATAGAAGGAAGCAAGAAGATTGGCAGGGGACACATCTTATCGTGGTGGCCATATGCTCCAACTAGGGAGCGGATATGGTTGAATAAAAAAACATACACACTTTATTGAGACACCAAACCAGGGTTGTGGAGTATAGTAAAAAAAACGACTCCGACTTCACAGTCCTGCACCAAACAAAGAATCATATTTGAATTACGTCTCTCTTAGCATATTCCTCCATCCCATCTCCGGTGTTGATTCCCGTTTCCTTATTTTTAATTAAATTTTTCAGGACAAAATTCGACATCGACCAGCTCGGACGTGTCGGCGTCGACGACGATGAACGTGTCCGACATTGTGAGGAACATCAGGCGGTACAATCTGGTGCAGACCGTCCTCAACGAGGAGATCTTCGGCCCCCTGCAGAATAATTCTGTTGTCATCGTGGTGCAGGTCGGTCGCTCGCTGTAATTTCTTAAACTATTTTTTGGAGCGTGGATTCAACAGCACTTCCAATGAGTGGATTTAATATATAAACGTTTTATTGATTGTTTAAAAATCAATACATTGCAGATATGTTCCTATCTTGAGGACTGCTTGTGGTACTTTATGTTAGGGAATATTGTCTCAAGAGAACCATTTACTGAGCTTCGAGTAAATATATTTGCGTCAGATATCGAGTAATGAAATATCAATTTCTTGTAGAAATCTGAGATTAGTAAATGAGTCATCCCTGCCTGAATCCTCTTGCTACCATTAGAGTTCTTGTGTGGTGGTGACCACCAGGTATTAAGGAGTCGTAGGATGCCATCGGCAGGACTTTGGCACGACACACGAGGAAAAAAGTGATTGACTGGTGACAGACTGTTGGGAGTGCCTAATGGTGGCCCCATTATACACAACGGTAGTGGATACGGTCCGAGAAGAAGAGGATTAGTAAGCGGCAAACGGCACCGGGCCATTAGTTGAGTGGGTTTGCTTTGGTTGCATGGGTTCAAATCAAAGTACAGACAGTTTCATAAATTGATTGTTTTGTAAATTTGATTTCTGTGATGTCTGAAGGTCCCTCTCACCCATCTGAACCTAAAAAAATGGTGTAGCCGGAGCAATTAGCTAATCACTAGTTCTGTCAGGTCATATGGCGTAGCGTTCCGAGTCCCAATACGAATAGCATTTTTTCGATCACTGTTAAAAGGCATGGGTGTTGGTGATGTTTAAAAAATCCCTCCCACCCTTCGGATTCTGTAATAATTGGGCATAGCGAGAGCGATAAGTTAACCACTAGTCCTGTCCTAGCCTTATCCTTCTATCTCTATTACTCTCCTTGGAAAAGAGAGGTTGAGCGACTGAGTTTTTGTAGCAAAAGTTCTTTTGAGATACCTCCACTAGAAGGCCATATGCTACACATTCGAGCGGACATAGATAGAAAAAAATTATTCTGCCCTATCTTTGCATCTTTACTCTCTTCGAAAAAAGAGAGATTGAGCAACCGAGTAACACGCAGTTGTCGTAGAAGAATATCTGTTGAAATACTCCGCATCAGGAGTCCGTACTGTTACCAATGTTGTCATGTTCGCAGGTTCACACGAGGATAACATACCTGCGTCACCTGATTGTGTCGCTGGCGCAGGCGCGGGACATCCAGAACGTGCTTCTGGTATTCTCGCACGACTATTACGATGAAGACGTCAACGAGCTTGTTCAGAGCATCGACTTCTGCAAGGTAATTGTACTACTTTCCGTAAGTTCGTCCGTCGATTCCTTGTCTGGAGTATGGTGCAATTATTGTTCGAGTTTGGTAAAAAAAAAAAACACTTTGCTATCGGCAATTATTACTGCTGCAAATTTTAAGGCAGGCAATTTGTCACTGCCTATTAATTTCTAAATGTGTTTGTTTTAGATCTGCGTAAATACATTTTTATTTTGTTGTTGTAATTATGCATGCAACATAAAATAACTTGGCTGTAAACTCTTTATCTTAACAGCTTAACGACCGTGGACGCTTATTTAAGTCTTTGAAATCCAACGGTTGCGGACCGTGGACGCATATACGCGTCCTACGTCATACATACCATTATATTGAAAAATCACTTGGTTAGGATCGAGTTTGATTTCGAATGTTAACGAGAGATGGTAGTATACATATTGACGCATTATTTGACAAAAAATAAATTATTTTTATGCAAAACTATTTCGTGAAAAAACACCCCTAGACGGTAGACTTTTTTTTTTCGTATGTGATTTTTCATAATATTATTTTACGTTCTGTTTAAATATTTGATTTATAAATCGTTTCTGGTTTGTTTCCCCGATTAGCGACGATATACATACGTAATATTAGCAGGGTATCCTGTCGTCCAGATGTATTTTTGGGGCGGGGCCCTTAGAGTTACGAATTGCTTAGTGATTTATTGCTTGGGCGTGCGATGCTGCATTTTTATGAAGGGCGAAAACAATTTTTGAATTTTTGAACGGTGGTTGATAGTATTATGACCTATTCAAACTTAGTGACAGTGCAAATATAAATTTGCTATAGTAATGTAAATTTATAGTATTATTATTTGAAAATATGAATTTGCTATAGTATGTACACGTAAACAATGTGAAAAAGTAGGTTTTGCATATTTTAATAGAAGATCTTTTAGTAGATTTAGGTTTTTTCAGTACACAACATAAGTATGCAATATACAGATGAAGAACCACTGCTCAAATGGCATTGATTTATGCGGCAAAGTATCTGGAAGCTAGAAAATTGAATTTGGTAAAGATATCTCAATTGGTTTACAAATTATAGTAAATTTAGTAGAATTACAATTGTTTGCGAATTTTTCGCAAAATTGCCCGGCCGCCAGGTGAAATTTTATAAAAAAACGAGCGGGCATTAAGCTGTTAAAATGCAAAATTTTTCATTTGCTGATTACTCGGAACTAACAATTTGTTACTAAACATGGCAGTGCGTTGTTCGGTGATGGATTAACGCTTTGTAAGCGGGCGTTTTTTAGTGATTAGCGCAAAAATATATTACATTTTTAAAATCAACACAACTTCTAAAACAAACAATATTTTCGGCTGAAATTTTCAAAGAAATCGTATGTGACGTTCAATCATTAAAAATAAAATGAAAACATTTTGAATACGTCATAATTTCACTACTTTTCTAAGCTGAATATAAAAACCTGTTATTAATTTGGTAGAACCTGGAATATAAAAACCTAACCAATTGGTATCGCAATATCATTGGGAAAATAAAACTGTCTTTGAGTATTGTTTTTAATTGTGGTGTAATATTTGAATTTTAGGTTATGCAGATATTTTACCCGCACTCTATGCAGACGCACCCGAACCAGTTTCCTGGCGAGGATCCCAACGACTGTCCACGGGACGTCAAAAAGGAAGAGTGAGTTGCGATTGTTTCCCATTATTTAATCCAATTACTTTCACAGCATTGTCTCTATGAATAAATAATCGCCATAACTACATAAACTGGACTACCTGGGACACAGCACTGTGCACAAACAAAAGCCATTGTTTTTGTTCAAAGTTTGCATTCTGCCAGTGCTGCTTTACAGTAGTGAATCACGGCACCAGACGAAGAAGCTTTGAGAATAGATTTTTTCGTCAGATGTTGACGGTTTGATTTCATGACGAAATTACAACGACGAGAACGTAAAGCCGTCGGAACTGGCATGGTTACATGGTACGGATACCTCTGGAGAGCCTCAATCCTGCTTGTCTATTTTTGATACTGATTGGATTCTGGTGTCTTGGATGACGTCAGGATCTGTAGGATATACTCGGCGAAACTGACAGATGCTGGCATATCGTGGGAGGAAGCGGAGCAATTGGTCGGAGACATGTGCCCAACATAGGAAGCAAACATGGCAGAAGAAGAAAGAGCCCTGTCTCGCGTATAAAGACAGAATTTAAAATAACAAGCCGACAATTTTCACCCCCGTCTGAGTGTCCTACGAGATAAGTGTCCACACCTCTGATCCATATTCTAAAAATGGTCTTACGGAGGTGTTATAGAAGGAAACGTTGGTGTTATACAAAAAAGTTTTATTGAAGGTGAAATAATGTGACCATTTACTTAATATTTCATGAGAACAACCATATTTCAGCATAACGCTAGCATTTCTAGCTTGCTTGCTTCTGCCGGACGACTGATTTTGTTTTTCCGTTTGCCAGAGCGATCAGGCGGAAGTGCATAAACGCCCTTCATCCCGATCTGTACGGCCATTACAGAGAAGCTAAATTCACGCAGACCAAGCACCACTGGTGGTGGAAAACGAATCGGGTCTTCGACGGACTCCAGGTCACCAAGGATCACAATGGTGAGCCAGTAAATTTCATATTCCCTTTCTTGGAATACATATATTTAATTTTTAATTATCGTTTGTATAAAAATCCATACATGGTTACGATTCACTCGGTGGAAGTCAATTACAGACAGAATGTTAATTTATTTGTTAGGTTCGTGTTCGAGAAGTCAACATTCTTGGCCATGGTCAAGATGGTCACAGTTTTGATACCCAGTCTTTTTTCAATTGAATAATGGATGACTTTTGTGACGTTTGCTATTTCCTCTTCCACCCATCCGATTCTAAAAACAGGGCGTAGCTGTAGCGATTATCTAACCACTAGTTCTGTCTTAACCCTACTCTCGTCAGAAAAGAAAGGTTGAGCAACTGAGTAACAATCAGATCTCGTAGAAATAAACTCTATTAGAATTCGATACGCCCTGCATCAGTAAACGGAATAAAATTAAAACATTACATATTGAAAACGATGTTGCACGTTTGTTGAACATTTTAAATTATCATTTTGGCATCGCATAAGCCGAAAAAAATGTCCGTAAACACAAATCCATTAAAGGATTGAAAAATCAATTCTGAAACTGTTCATACTGGGATTTGATCAAGTGAAGTCAATGCCATGGACAGCTTGGCCACATTACCTGTTTGATTGCATATATATACCCACTTCTGTCCATCGATAGGTCTGGTGCTGTTCCTCGAAGAAGACCACTACGTGGCCGAGGACTTCCTTCACGTCCTCCACCTGATGGAGGAGTCGGTGGAGAGGCACTGTCCCGACTGCAATGTGCTGTGCCTCGGCACATACCTGAAGACTTACAACTATTACGCGACCGGCGATAAGGTATGCTGCATGTCGAAAACTGAATTGAGACAGAGAGTTATTTGACCGACGAGAGGTGTTTCGCATCCGTAGGAAAAATAATGGAATATTTGAAGCTTTTCCTTAAAATTCAAATACAGTAGATATCTTTTTAAATGTAAATCATTGAATTATTCTCAAATATTATTTTATTTAATATTCAATTTTCAAAAATATTGTTTTCGTTTGAACAAGAGCAGAGTTTGTGTCCATCGTAGATCATTTCAATAACGGCTCCCGTGCAGAATGATAGAATTGTGTTTTACTGGAGGCGCGGTATTCTATCTTCGTCGAAGATAAATGTCATACGAAATATGACCATGTTGTTGTAATAAAACGACAGCAAATGGTTGCAAGTATTCTGGCGGCTAGAACGGTGTATTCAGTAAGGTTCTGACGTCCGCGGAAACTGTAAAAGTTCCATGAAGGCCAGAGTAAATTATCGTTTTGATTATACAAAATGATTCTGCCTTACGATATTCTTTCGTACCAGAATTCTCGACTTGAAACAGTATCGATACCTTTCACGCGCGTAATGTAATGTCTTGTTGAATTGATTCGTATCTATGTTTGGTTTCGGTACCGATGCCCGATTATTTTGGTGGTGGGATCTGTTCTTTCATTGCTTGAGGCAAGCTATTACTTCGCTGCTGATATGCTAGAGCGGGAAAAGTACGACCTTGACGATAAATAAAGGAGGGTTGTCTCATTATACTCTAACATGATTTTTGTATTTAGTATTGTCGCTATTCTGTCGTAAATTGGATCGACGAACGACGGGGTACAGAGTGACTACGGATTGCATTTGTTGAGGTATCATTGAAAATTGCAATAAATATCGGCTGGATATTATTGGTATTCAGCGAATGGTTGATGTAAGAAGAATTTTGCAATGTGAATGACCCCGCTAGGAACTGCGGTCTAGTCTGCGTTGCTTTTCAAGTTTGTTGTCAAAATTACTTCATTATAATGTATTACTTTGACTGGTTGAATAAATCGAATATAGAAATATATCTCTAGTTATACCAACCGTGAAAACAAAATACAAAAATCGTGTCAAGTATCAAACTGCTGCTTATCGAAAGCTAATTTTTTTTGTTGTGTGGAGGCGTCCTTATGATTCATGAAATATCATTTGCTATACCGAGCAAAAGTGTAGTGTTTTTATGTGGCCTATCTTTCGTTGTGTTATTTTACATTCATTCAACATTACAACGCCGTCAAAGCTGAAAATTTACGCCATCGATGTTTGCCGCTGAGCTGACAATATATGCAAGCGAAGCAGCTGTGCTTGTTAATTACAAATCCTGTTTTGACGCAGTTATTTTAACTGAATAAAAGTGCGCTTAATCGAGTCAATTTGCTATTTTCGATGGATTCGGCGGTAACTTTGTGTAAGTTCATTTTTTATATCAAATTAATTTTGATAACTTTGTAACTCGACTTGTCGTGCTACGAATTGTGACACGTGTTTCGCCTCTTTGAGAAGCATCGTCAGACAGAATATCGGAAGGTTGACGAATAAACTATTTTTTATTTAATCGTTAGCTCCCAATATGAAAGTATCTCAACAGTGCTCTTTCTACGAGAACTGTTTGTAAGTCAGTCGATCGACCTCTCTTTTTCCAAAGAAAGTAGTAGGGATAGAAGGATAAGGACTAGCGGTTAGCTAATAGCTATCGCTACGCCAAGTTGATGAAGGATCGGTTACATGCCTTCGAATAGGAATCCGTAAATCGATCACTCGAATCACTCGAACTCGTGAGATCCGGCACGGAAGCCAATAACGCTAACCGCTACGCCATATGTCCTGACTCGATTCTAATAATTAATAAAAAATAAACAATAATTAATAACATTTTAAATGAGACAGGTGGCTCACCATTGTTGAATTTGTTTCCATTGTGTTTTACCCTACTTAATACAAGTAATTAATACCATCAATGTTTGCATCTTACCCCCTCCATGCGTCCAGTATAAATGGAAAAGAACCGTTATTATGTAGTTTATAACGTAGAATTATAATCAATTTTTAATTCATTTGTAAAATTTGTGATATTCTATCCGATGATGTTTCTTAAAGAGGCGAAACACGTGTCATAATTAAAAAAAGCGGCAGATACAAAAAAAAACAATATATCAGTCGTCTGGTATCAAAAGCAGAACTGTTCCTGTTCCATACATCATGTCAGACGACTCATATGTAAAAAAAAATTGTATTCAAAATTAAGACGCAGACACTAGGCGCATTCATTTTCATACTAATTTAAAACGAATAACAAATGCCGATGATCGAACTAATTTTATACTAATAACGCTTTCCCTCGGAGCCTTCGTGCAGACAATGTCGGGCAGAATCGCTCGTCGATCGGTTTTTTAAAATTCGATCATAACATGTTCTTGCCAAAGTCGCGATGTGCTTCCTGCTTGTCTATTGGTTAACAGCTCTACCAGTAGCTTTATAATCTAATCTCTTGTCTATGGCCAAGTGTAATATTTATATTGTTACGTGACTCTGCGTGTGACAGGAGAAGACAGTCATGTCTTAAAACTGATTAATCTATCATGTGTCTGTGGATAGATGATCAATTCATATTGTCTACTAGCTGATGCGATTTTCAATGTTTCCGAGATAGCTATCAAAGATGTTCTCTGGAGATTAAACATACGGATTGGATGTATTGTCGGTTTTTACCGCCAAAAGTCATTAAGTGACAAAATGTTGATTATTAGATAATCGACTTTGAATTTTCAATTGTTTTATTAAATGTGAATTGTTCAAATTTATAAAAAATAATTATAAATAAGTCTTTCGCCGTGTTTGGTAAGTTACCGCACTAAGTGACTTCTTGCAAAAAATTATGTTACAACGAATGCACGCCGACTGACTATTAGTGTATTCAATTTAACTTTAAAAAAAATGTTTGTTCCAGCTCTGTATTGATTGTTACTAGCTGTAAGCCCGTTGACCTCAACGGGGGGATTTTTGTTGCATTTTTAAGAAGTCAGAAAATTACAAACCTATTTATTGAATAAGCCAGAAATTCTAAAAATAAAATAAATATATCTCGGGCCATATATCGACAGCATGCCCTGTAGTATTTAAATTGTAAGTTATTTAATTTTTGGAATAATGTTGAGTTTGCTAACAATTAGTTTTCCTATTAGCAGAAATATACCTCGTAAATTACCTAATTTTTGGAATAATGTTTAAGTTTGCTGACAATTTTTTTCGTAGTGACAAAAATTTCGTAAAATATTAAATCTTTCGAATAATGTTCAAGTTTGCTAACAATCATTTTTCATAGTAGCATAAATCGACCTCGGCGCATATATCGACAGCCCTGCAGTTTTAAATTGTAAATTACTTAATTTTTGAAATAATGTTTAAGTTTGCTAATAATCATTTTTCACATGCAAAATGGTATAAATTAATTGCACATTTTATCAAAACAAAATTATCAATTTTCCATGTTACAATCAAATGCATATTTATCAAATTAATCAGAATAAATTAACTTCACTAATTCACCAAACGGAGCTTATTTTTAGGAATATATGAGTCTTTAAGGGAACCAAACATAAAAATGGTGAAACTTTTCCATTTGACTTTTAAGTGCAATTACGTTTTCAATTAATTTTTGTGGGAACTGTCATCAACTTTTAATTTTATGTGAAAGTTTTTTCAATAAATAAGCATAAAAAAGTAATACAAAATAACTTAGATTATTCCACGTATTGTGCTACAAACTGTGACACGTGTTTCGCCTATTTCAGAGGCATCCTCAGACAGACTTACTTTCAGTAAGTAAAAGTAAGTCTGTCTGAGGATGCCTCTGAAAGAGGCGAAACACGTGTCACAGTTTGTAGCACAATACGTGGAATAATCTAAGTTATTTTTTATTTTATATTCAAATGAACTTCCACAAAGATACCGACGAATCCATCGAAAGCATAAACAATGTATTTTAGAGAAAAAATGATTGAAATTATGCAATAAAAAGGGTGGGTTCAGTTCACTTTTTCCCATCATCCTAACTTGGCTCACTTTGCCGTATTTTAATCTCGTTGACCCCAATCTATCAAACTATTTCGCTTACTTTATTTATATTACTATTTGAGCATAAATTTACCTTGTCCAAAGCATATACTCGTTTACTCGTTATTTAAAACAAAAGATACAAAACTTTTAAATTATCGGGATAAATTCTAAATACCCTCTGTTAAAAAGTAAAATATTTAATAGCCGTCAGCATATGACACACATGGAATATTTGCATTTAACTGTCGAAACTATATTATGTAAAATATACCACATTCATATTTGACAGACGTCACAATCTTGAATAAAAACAATCGAAGTCAGTTTGTGAATCACAAATATCGTTCCATTTTCAAATGCTTGATTTATATAATGTATTTTTATCGCCTTGATATTTATGACGTTAGCTCAGTTGATAGAGAGCTCGACTGGTAATCCAGAGTTCTGTGTTCGATCCACGGTCGCGGCGTTTTTTTGTATGAAATTTTTTCAGCGATTTGTATCGTCAAATAATAAACAGTGTATTGGGAAAATATGTCTTTAGTATGAATAAAAATATTGCGTCAGCGGAGCTTTGAGAAGGGAGGGGGAAGGGGCAGGGGGAGGGGATATCGCGGACAATCATTCAGACGGACGGACATTATCGAGTATTAATATATAGATTGATAAAAGGTCATCCACGCAATGTGAATGTCATCTGTGATTGGTGACCCACGCAACTCCTGTCACACGCAGATCTTAAAATGCGTTCTTATTATTAAAAACTAATAAATGCTAATATAATGTTTGCTTTTTTGAACGAATATGTATTGCAATGATAAATATATTTCGTCGTCGTACGAGAGAAAGTGGCCGAGTGCATTTCACGCAAAAATTGACTAAAACATTAAAATCGCTCAACAAAACACATTGTGCGACTTTTATAAGTTGGCCTGTGCATCGTTGTGGCGTTTTAAAGTACTAAAAAAATAAATCATAATTATGGTCACAATATTTTTATATTTAAGATTGATATACTGCACGAGTTGTACACACTTGGTCACACTTGGTCACTTTTTCCTGTATGACGATGATTTGTTTATATGCTAGAATATTTCGTTTTTGTTTGTGCGACGAGGTGCCTCATACTGTTACATAATGTTTATATAACACATCTATATATATACACATTCATTATTATATTCTGTTTATGTACGTTGAGCGACTGCCAAAAGTTGGTAACTAATAAAAATATACATTTTTTAAAAATAATCGAGTGTTGCATTAGATATTGACGTTACCTTACTTTTCAATGACGGCATCTTATGTGATTTTGATTAACTCAGTCGGTATTGCGATCCCAGTTGGCCTTATATTATTGTTTCATTCAAACTCTTTTTGTAATACTGGTAATAGGTACATTCGTCTGGAATTGTAATCCGTCGGTATCCATTGTCACACTAAAAGTTCATATACGAATTTTAGTTAACAAACTTTTGGCGGTATCTCGGACGATTGTCAATTTGACGCAGTGTCAATTTTACTAAGAACAATATTATGACACATCCGCATGAATACAATTGCCGTAACAAATTGACGGCCGATACTGACTGTATGCCAAGTTTTGGTAATACAATTATAACTTTTATTTCTTACAAATTATTGAATTTCTGTCTATTTGTAACGCTTTGATACACCTGATAACATTACTTAAGTTACAATTATTTTGACGTATCATAACACCGAATGACGAAAAATTTCGGAACACACTCGGTTAGAATTTTTTTATTTTTATTTATTGTTAACGCTTCGGGATGCCTTCAGACTCGGCGACTAGGACAGCAAAAAAATCACCGCCGTTCGCCGTGGAGTAGTTCGTTTCAAATATCATGCGTATGAGGACTTAGAAACGTATTTTGGACAGTCAAAAATATCATTGTATTAGCTTTTGAAGGTTGGTATAACACAAATGTATCATCTGCGGCTCATTGTTGTTTTCATTGAATGATATACTTCGTTAGGTTCTATGGCGCAGCAGTCACCGTTGTCGGCTTCCGTGCCGGACCTCATGGGTTCGAGTCACAGTACGGACAGCATTTTTTCAATTGATTTCTGTTAAAAGGCATTGTTGTTTGTGATGTCTAAAAATTCCCTTAACACCCTCACACATCCTTCAATGATTGGATGTAGCGAGAGTGATTAGCTAACCACTAGTCCTGTCCTTGCCTTATCTTTCTACCCCTACTACTCTCTTTGAATAAGAGAGGCTGAGCGACTGCGTAACAAACAGTTCTCGTAGAAAAAAAATCTGTCAAGATGTCTCTAATAGGAAGCCATGTGCTCCACATTGGGAGCGGACATATACTTCTTTGTTTTGGTCGATCTGTCAAACGCATACTACAGTACTAGGTAGGGCTTCCAAACCGGTTTAAACCGAAACCGGTTAACCGGTTTTTCGGGTGTTTTGAAAAAAACCGAAACCCGGTTTATTTTGGGCGGTTAACCGGGTTAATTAAAAAATCTTTTTCTGGTTTGAACACCACGAGCTTTTATCAAGCTTTTCATATGTAGAGTTTACATATTTAAAAATGTTGATATATATAATAACAGTATTATAAATAGTACAATATCATAAAGTATTGTACTGTTCAATTGTCTAATTTATGTGTCATATCAATAATAAGTATGCAGTCGAAATCATAGACAACTATACTGCTTTCAATCAAATATCTGTAATACGAAAGGATTCTCATAATATCAATGATAATAGGGTAAAAATATCAAGGTATTTTAGTTATACAGTTATTTATATGTTATACGTTGATAGCTGTTTCGGCTTTCGCCATCGTCAGAACTAGTAGTATAACTATCAGAAAACTACTACTACTACTAACAGAAATAGCTATCAACGTATAACATATAAATAACTGTAGAACTGAAATACCTTGATATTTTTACCCTATTAAAATGGAGTTCTACCAAGTAAATGCCAAATCAATAGATCAATGATAATAAAACAAGTGAACCTTATTGAACCAAAAATACACATAAATACGTTCATCATTATATCTTTTAAATGAAATAAATATCTGAACCGAAAACTTGTACTGATACAAAGTAATTTAAATATCAGTAAACACAAATTTATAATCTACATTTTTTTCACGTATTCATTTGATTTTTATAAGTCGGATTATTTATAATTCTAAACAATATAATATTGGATATAGAACTTAAATATTGTATAATATATACGATTGCTATTATTCCGAGAACGTGAACAAACCGAGAACGAACAGTACCTGAACTAAAAGAGATGACAATTTGTATTCACTTTTTTTGCAGCATACATACATAAAAAGGTTAAGTGGACAAACCCATGTTTTATTACTTCCTTCAAGTTATAAAACAATTCAATTTTAAAATGTTTTTATTTTTATTTTCAAACAATCGGTGCCATAAATCATCGGCTACTATTAAGGGCCCATGTCTTTCCAATATGCACATGCGGCAAACAAAAGAAAAAATAAAGACGCGGAAGTAGGTATTCGAAGTGTTATACAATTGAACACTAGATGTAACATGTATTACATTTCTTTTAAACAATTATTTAAAAATGTGACAATGTTATTCATACAATCGTTAGGACACGAATGCATGTTTGCGCATAGTGAAAATTGGTAGTTACTGACAAAATTACTAATATTTATAGTGGGGTATATATATTATACTAAAAATAATTGCGCTTGTAGATTGGATGGTTTTCAACGGTACAAAGTGAACTTGATTTTTGGTTTCGTTGAAAATATCACAAAATACATATTTAATATATTTTACATATGCTATCACAACCATCTGTGCGTATTATATTTTATTTTAGTTCAAAAATAAAATATTGTAGCCAAACTAAATTCTATGGGGAGCTACACTACATATAAGTGAAAATGATCTAACCGAAAGTTCATTTAATTCTAAGCCTGTATAATAAGGTATATTAATATGGTTATTCAATATTTTTTTTTTTTGTTTTAGTTATATTTCACTCAATCACTCATGGCGAGTATTCTCAACTGATTTCTAAAATGATAAATGTGAAATTAGTATAAAGGAGTGTTTTATTATTTAAAAATACCATTTATAAGCTAAAGGATTAAATAGCTTAACACCAGAAAAATCATTATTTGATGAATTTGATTAAAAATAAATATTTTCTATAAAAAAAATATATTTTTTAACCATGCCCACTCCCAATGTGGAGCATATGGACTCTTGGTGGATTTTATTTCAATTGCTTTCACAATAACTGCTTGTTACTCAGCTACTCAACATTTCTTTTTTCCAAAAATCGAAGGGTAGGGCTAGAACAGGACAAGTGATTAGCTAGTCGCTCTCGTTACGCTCCGTGCTCAGAATAGAACGAGTCGGAGGGGGGATCTCAAGACATCACAAACATCTATGCCTCCAAACAGAAATTCATAAATCGATTTTTATTTTTTTTAAATATATATAAAACTGTCTGTACTAGAGGTCTGCACGGGCCAAAATTTTACAAAACTACCCGGTCCGAGCCCGAAAAACTCACGCCCGACCCGGCCCGGGCCCGAGTCTAATGCCGCACTTGTTACCCGAACCCAACCCGAAGCACCGAGAAATTTGAAATCCTCGATTTGGTATACTTTTTCCCCAGATTATCTCCGAAAGTCCTTTTTTTTTTTTTTTAGCTCACCGAGGAATTTGAAATCCTCGATTTGGTATACTTTTTCCCCAGATTATCTCCGAAAGTCCTTTTTTTTTTTTTTAGCTCACCGAGGAATTTGAAATCCTCAATTTGGTATATTTTTCCCAACATTATATCCCAAATTCCAAAGCCCGGCCCGGCCCGAGCCCGACTCTCGATTGCGCTTACCCGCCCGAGCCTTACCCGGCCGGGTCGGGTAAGAGCCCGTGTGCAGACCTCTACTGTACCGGGATTCGAACCCGAGACCTTCTTAAACAAAAACAGCGATTTTTTTTATCTACTTTCTAATTGTATGTGTTACACCGAATCGGTGAAATTGCCTATTTCACGCAGTCGGCAGACATTTTGCTGAATGCGTGAAATCGGCAAGCCCGTTGCCTATTTCACGCATTCGGTAAAATTTCTGCCGACTGCGTGAATTCCGCATAAAATCTTTTGCTTATGTCATGCATTCAGCAGGTAGATTCATAGAAACTTTGTAGGTTGTCTATGATCACAGCGCTCTGGCGGTGTTTTTTGCAACTAAACCAAATGTCATTTCATAGCATATAAAAGCATATTGTTAATTAATTACAATGTCGTTCATCTCCATACAACTTGCAAATAAGTTAAAACTGTAATATGATAGTCAGCACTCGTCGACATCAACTCATCGGGAGATCATTTTAGAGATCTATTTTCGACTTTGAAATGTCTCCCTTTGTGACAGGTGTCAAAATAAACCATAGACCATAGTAAGTTATATTGGAACTATCTATGGTATAAGAATAAGCTGTCACAGTGATGATAAAATAATTCTATTTTAATTGTAGAAAGCTTATAAAAATTAGAAATTAAATTTACTCGCATTTTTGCATCCAATAAAATCAAATAACGTTCGTTCGGACACAGCACTGTACAACATAACCACAACGGGTGACGTTTCTATAATGTACAAGCTGTAAGCCCGTTGCCCTCAACGGGGTGATTTTTTTGCATTTTTGATAAATCAAATATTTACTGGCGTGGAAAATCAAAAGCAAACTTATTTATTGAATAAGCCAGAAGGTTTTGCTTAATTAATTCTCTAAATGGTTTTTAAGAATACACCCAGACCTCTTTGAAAATTAAAATAATTGGGGTTGTAAAAAAATACGCAAATATCGGAAAAACGTGAATTCTGGACGTGCTTAAACAGGATTTCACTGTAAATAATAAAAGTTTACATCTGAACCAAATTTAAATTAAGAAACAAAAATTCGACCCATGGTAAAAAGAAATGTTATGATATTTTTATTTTAAACAAAAGAATAGTGTGTCATTCCACTGTGACAGTAACAAAAGACAGTGGAGAATGTCGACTAATAAAATATTGAGAAACCGTGTTACATATAGGATGACAAAAATCATCAAAACAGAGGGCGGGGGTGTTGACTCTAAAAATTTTGAGAATCCGTATCACATATAGGATAATCGAAATTAATTGCAAATTTTATCCAGATGTATGAAAAATATTCAAAATATATTCTCATACATTATGAAAAAATAAAATTATATTTATAATATATTTTATCTAGTATGGAAGACAGTCATAATATATAAAAATCAAATGCAATTTTTCAATAAAAAATCAATTGCACATTTTATCCAAATGTATGAAAAAAAAGCAAAATATTATTCTATGATAAATCCATATCATAATTAAAATATTATTAATGTATTAAAGAATTCAAAAAGATTTACAAGGTCAGACGTGAAAAGATTTAATCATTATGATTCAATTGATCAAATCAGCTCCAAAGAATATTGCTCTCACTCGACTCACACGATCCAACGATTCATTTCGATAGCCCTATAATCACAGTTTACAATAATCGAATTAAAGTCTTTGGGTAATCGACAATTTTCGAATATTATGATCCATGGTGATAGAATACTTCAGCTCTACACCAAGAAATATCAAATTTTCAAACGGGGCGATATCAGAACATTCACGCGCGGCTTAAAATAAGCCGCTCTCATTGGATAGAACATTTCGAAAATGTGCTATTCAAAATACCGTTATCATTAGGCGAATTCCACGGCAGGATCCGCATTAAACGTTATTAATAATATAAAGATTGGCCCTTGTAGTTAGTTCGTGAAAAATGGTTTGAACATGGTATAGAAATAATCTTTTCAACGCGTCATCATTCTGCATTCACAATCAAAAACAATAATGACAATATTACAACCAAGCTAAATTTGACTTCTGTGTCAAAATTATTTTTTCAACTGTCATGTTGACAGTTAAAGAATTTATACACTGACCATAGACAATAATTATACACCCTGGCGAATTCACTCAGTCGGCAGAAATATTACCGAATGCGTGCAATAGGCAACGGGCTTGCCGAATTCACGCATTCAGCAAAATTTCTGCCGACTCCGTGAAATAGGCAATTTCACCGATTCGGTGTAACATATGCACTAAGTGACTGTTTTTAAGTAAACAAAATACTTTTTTTTGAAACGTTGGTAAGTGCGGTACTAAAATTGGTTTTTTGAAAATAAATCCCGCTTAAACCGGTTACCCGGTTTATTTATTACAAAAAAAACCGAAAACCGGTTAGTTTAAATGTCCGGTTAATTGGAAGCCCTAGTACTAGGTAAAGAAAAAAAAATATTGTTTAATTTTAAGGTGTTCACTGTCGATACTTTATTCCACTTTATTAAAAAGGTCAGGACCGGTTTTGCTCATTGCGAGCATTGTCAACTGATCAGTTAGTCAATGGAATATTGTTTGTTATTTAATTGTTTTTATGTCCAAGAAGCGAATGACCTCTTTTTTCATCATTGTATGCATTTAATGGATGAAATATAGTGTTATACAAACTGTCGAAAGTTAGTGCAAATCGATGTTACATATTTTGGACCGTCCAAAATAAGTGTACAGGTCATTACGCAGATGATAATAGCCCCCTGATGGTTGTCATATTGCTACATTTGCCGACTTAGAGCCGAGTCTCAAGGTATCGAGCAATTGATATATTTATCGTAACCATTTATTACAGCCTTATATATCTATTGTAAAAATTGATGACATTGTAGGCACTCGTCTGTTCTACCGTCTGTGTTCCATACTGGATTGTGAACGCACTGTACTTAATATATTTGATTCTAGACGTATCCAATCAGGCAGACAACGGAAAGTCACCAACCACTGTAATTTTTTTTAATATGAGGTTAGCAGCCAATCAATCACCTCTTCATCACAGACAACCATGCTTTTGGGTACGAATGTTCAATTGAGGACTTTCGATCACAAAGCAGGTGTCGCCCTCTGTAGCATAGTTGGCAGGAGCTCGTCTCTATTAATCAGGTGGGTCTGGGTTTGATTCCCGGTAAGTTCGATGTCAAATTTAGATTTATTTCTATTTGAATTCGAGATCTAAGTCGTGGGGTTTTTTCGATGTCGATTCTCCTCGAATTGGCACAAGTGACTTCAAAAATATTTGGTGCGTTGGCATAGCAAGCTGTAATGCCAAATATTTAAAACAAAAAATAAGAAACCAATGGTCGTTTTTACCTGATTTTAGTGGAAAACTACCTCCTAGGAATCGTTCAACAGATGGAAGTGTTTTGATATTGAAAAGCATTTTACTTGGTGAGTGACTTTCTTTTGTCTCTAGACTTTCCGACCCTTGCCGAAGATCGCGACGACAGTTACTCAAACCCAGTTGTAATGCACCCTTCGGTAGAACAAGACGGCGCCACGATAATTATTATAATTACTATGCTATTATAAATAATATGTATATGTTATGTAACTCACGCTGGTTATGTCGTTTGTCACGTGTTCGTCTCTGTTTTTTGTGTGTTTCTCTGTCTGTCTGGCGCTATCTGACTCACCAACTATCACCACCATCATCATCATCGTCGCCGCGTTAGAAGGGGCAGAAGACCGGTAGGACTCGCGGCGTGTCCTACTCCCAGACGTGGGGGTACCATTTGCTACCGCACCTTTACGGATACTATCAAAAGGTACTCGACGGCGGCGGATTTACACTATCCCGTTGCCACACCTGATTGAGCCCCTTTTGGATTTATTTTGTCTATGTTACTTTAATATTTTATTAACACGTTTGCAGACTTACGACGCTTAGCGTGTCGTATCATTGTCCCTTCGTTCACGTGTCATTTATATGTGAACTTTTGTATTATTTTCACTCCCGAATCCCTTGTGTGTGTGAACTATTATTTTAACGGAGTATTTTAACAATTTATACACCTCTTACAGAGTGGTTGACGATTAAACAATGCAGTTAGTTGGACTGTTTGTCGGTTAATCGTTTTATACCTAAACGAGCTCTAAATAAGTTATTGATATATTTAAATTCATACCAAAGAATGGAAGCTGTACCACTAGATATTGATTCAATAGTGTATATTACAATCAGTTCTAGTCAACTAAGTAAATATCATGTCCTCTATCTAAGCGAAGTGGGGGATTACCGAAACGGTGAGTATTTGTGTTTGATAACTGTTTTCTCACGACCGGTTTCACAATTGAACAATGGTAGGTATTTTTACCAAGCCTGGTTGCTAGCGGATTGCTCCACGCCCCTTTTGAAGGATCGTACTGCAACCATCACAGATTGGTTGCAAATTCTTTTATATACATATACAAGTTGGTAAGTACCAAATTGATAATATCAAAGTATAGATGGATTTGTGCTGGTCTGACGCAAATAGAATTAAGAATCGATAGGCAGGGACAACTGCCTACTTTTAAATCTGAATTGATAATTATAAATGCACTGACTGAGTATCTCGTCGTGTACTTAACTGGTTTTTGTCAATTTCAGTATTTACCAACTTCTGCCAGTATATACGGTAGCGATATGATGCATGAAAATTTTCGTCTAGAAATTTAAAGCCAGAATTGTCAAATAAAGTTGGCCGAGAAGCTTTGTTATACTTTAGTAAGAGCCGAGGCAAAATGGCGCATGCAAGATATTTTATTGTTCGGCTGTACTCTGTAATGTGTGCGCATCGCAGGTTGAGGTCTGTCCCTGGCAGTCCAGCCGCCACAACATGGGCATGGCGATCAGGAGGGCCACGTGGCGGCTCCTGGCATCGTGCGCGCAGGCCTTCTGCCACTACGACGACTACAACTGGGACTGGTCGCTGCAGAGGGTGGCGCAGGAGTGTCTGGCGCCGAGGCACGGCGTCAGGCTCCGAGCCCTCGTCTCCAGGGGCCCGCGGGTCTTTCACATAGGAGAATGGTGAGTGGGAGCATTTAGATTTTAAGCTTACGCGATTATCGCTTAAGTTCACGATTAAATCCAAATGACATTTTCTCAACACTTGAATTCTACCAGTGTTACTTTACGATAGCGAATCATGGCACCTGACGAGAACTCAGAAAAACCAGATACTGAGCTTTGGGAATAGATACTTAAGGGACTCGACAACTTATGGAACGTACAAGACAACGATAGGTCACGTGCTGCGGATGTCTCCGAAAAACATCAATACTGTTTGCCTCTTCTTTCTGCCGGGGAGATTCCGGTGTCTTGGACGATTGTCGATTACTATCCACAGGCTATACTCGGTGGAACTGAAAGATACTGGCATGTTATGGGAGAGGAAGCAAAGCAATTGGCGGGAAACGGAATCACGGAGGCCATTTAGTTTAAATAGGGAGAAAACCATTTTTATCAAGTTTTTTTTTATTGTACTTGACAAATATGTTTTAGTAACTTGGTATTTTCACAGCGGAGTCCACCACAAGAAAGCGAACTGTGACAGCAACGCGGTGATCAGCAAGGTCCAGAAGGTGGTGCGGGGCGCCAAGCAGTTCCTCTTCCCCGCCGGGTTGACCCTGCAAGTCGCAGCCGCGCCCAAGAAACCCAAACTCAGAAAGGGTAATGGAGGATGGGGCGATACTAGGTGAGCTTACAATAGACAATAGTGGAGCAACGAATGAGCTTCATAGCCAAAGGCACGACTTTGATAATGAAAAAATAAGTCGATCTTATAACACATTAAAATTCTTTCAATAATAATTCTTATTCGACGCTTTCTGAAGATGACGATGTATGTAAAATAAAATATTAGTCTATTCATCATATCGACTGTGGAAAGGAAAAAGGACGTAGCCCACAGTATTTTCAAAACAGGTTTTTTTCGATAATCACAATGTATCAAACTTGATACACGTTCTATCATAAGGATGGAAACTGTAAATGTCGAATTAGTATCTAAATTTAGTTTGAAAAAGTTGACCTTGTAAAAAATTAAAACCAAGAAAAAAGACTGAAATAAAGGTTTAACCTAGACAATATCTTTAATTAATATTAGATTATGTCAATTAAACACCAGTTTGGAAGTCTCCGTGCACTTCAAGGTTGTGTATAATTCATAATTTGCATATGGCGCTAAATCATCAAAACACGTTTTTTGTGTCTCCTGTTTGCTATGTTTGTTTCCTTTCCACAGTCGATATTGATTGGTGAAATCTACTTGAATTATTTTAAAAACTAGAATGATCTGATGGTATACAGATATTATCTAGTCAGTTTTTTCTTTAACCCTTTGAGGAGCGAGTTGTATTTTTTAGGTTTTTTCTTATATTTTGATTATTTGTAGTACTGTCACACACAAACATATAAAAAACATTGTTTTGGATACGGATCAATTGGAGAAGAATATTTTTTATTATTTTAGGAAGTAAATATTTTTTTTTGAATTATATTCATTGTTAAAAATGTAAAATAAATTTTTCTAGAAGCTATCTATTACTGCGGTTTTGTGTCTAGATCTTTTTTTGCTCTCATCTATGTACATGTGACACTCTACAGGCGTCGGATTCAGGAAGGGAATCGATCCCAATGGGTATTTTACGCTCAATATTATACGACTACCAATTTGTTTACAAATGTTATACTAGGATGTACCGGTACGGCGATAATCATAAAAGGGTTAAAGCTGGAGTAGGAGTCGTCTTTTTTTTACCCGCTCGACAGCCCTGATAAATATTAGTATTTTAGAAAAAAATATTCACATTTGTAACTAAATTATGACAATATTATGACACCATCTGTCGGTTCCATGAAAATGATGTGTAATATTTTTCCAAACTGTGTTTCAGAGACCACGACCTGTGCTTGAACATCACGCGAGAGGCGCAAACTTCTCGGGAGAGACGATTACAGTACCTTTTAGAGAACAATATATACTAGATAGACATTGTGTTGACGCCGTTAAGGAAATCTAACCGTATCGATTGGCAACCCTGGACGCCGTGTACTGAAAATGCCGTCGGCCTGCAAAAGGAGTCGGATCGCGTATTTATAGCATCGCCGTAATTCTACCCATAAATTTTTTAAAGGAATCTAAGACTAGTGATGATTATTATGGGCGAGGTCTTGGCATCCTTCATCTATTGCTGAAAATACGGAACATTCAAATTGTACGATGTCCGATACAACCACACGGAAGACGGGTGCATAATGGTGGAAACATACTGCCGACACCCGACGCCGCGTAAGCGTGTTGGATGAGATGATAGCTACATATTTGCCATTGTATTGTATGGAACAGGAACGCACTGCCGTCGCGTCGCATTGAATGTTTTCTCCTTATCACCTTCGATTCATATAGTGTGAAATAAGCCACCGAAAGTCCTTCGAGTGATTGTCGTCCTCGGGTCACTGCCGCGCCTACATTTGTCTGTTGTATCGAGCTTTTTGGTAATTTTGTATGTTCCGTTAGTTGCGTTCACAACGGCTCTTGAACTCGTTTGGGTATTGTAGTGTTTTAAGAGCTGTCGTGTATTCTTGTGTCTGGCCGGACTTGGTTGTGTGCGTGCTGGCTTTACCGTAGCAATGCGTACGCGCCGTGTATATAATGACAATTGTGTTTACCGAGCGATTCGTTCGAAACTGAATCGAATCGTTCCAAAACCGAAATGAACGTTGACTTAATAATAGACCGATTGCGCAAATTATCCGTTTGCGTTATCTATTTCTATTTCGCCGTATTCGACAACGCTGTGTTAGAATGATAAAACAGGTCTAATTATAATTGGATTCTCCGCGAGTCGTTTGCTCTCTCACTCTGCATGCTATTGATTGAGCGGTGTCAGATCGGGAACACAAGTGATTAGCGACGATTCTATAATAATAATAATATTTTACTCAATTTTTAAAAAAATATTTTTACTATACTGTTACCTTGAGTGGGCGTAATCGATCGCCCGGTTCATCAGTCAGACATCTCCGAATAACCTGTTTTGAGAAGTAAATAATAAATCAAGTATTACTCATCCGTTGCCCGAGATTCACATAAAACATTTTACCAAAGGTTGTCAATTTTTTTTTTTAAAAATTAAACGTGCGCGGGTGTTAACGCATATTAATAATTATTGTTTATGATAATATTATGTGTCTATATTTCTGCGAGTGTCCGATTTAGCGTCATTAGTTAAATTTAAAATGTCGTCCATTTAAATAAAAAGAACAAAGATTTTTTGGGTTCGCATTTCGTTTTGGATTTTATCGTTGAAGGTTTTACGTGAGGTAGATCAGAGCAAAGGTGTCGTCTCTCGGAGAGGTGTTTTGATCATATCGGAGATTCTTGGATACTGTGTCAAGTGTCATCTTTCACTGCCTCATTGTAAAGGGTATTGTGTATTGAAGACATCCTCAATAAGTGTCTTATTTGAGAATAGCCCCACGACACTCGTCACCATGGGCGCATGAATACATCTCCAGAATCGCCCACGCTTACTTGCTGCAAACAATTTCCTCCGAGGTGCTTGCTCTCTCCGGTCTGCCGTAGTTCATCTACGATGCGATAGTATTTTGTGAGCGTTCTTTGTTTTTTAATAATAATATTAAATAAAAAAAATAAAAAAACAAATACCATAGACAATTTGAAGTGAAAAATATCAAAGAGAATAATTGCTCAGTAGCGTTAAAGAAGAAGAATTGAATCACGTACTAAGTATAACGTTATTTAAAAGGCCAACTAAAGTTAAAGAAAATGAATGAAGAAATACATAATTTTAAGTGTTTTTATTTTATATTTTTTTTAAAACGTGTAAATACGATAGAATTTTTTTATTTAATTTATTTTTTTATATTATTTTAAAATTTTTTAAATGTAATATATTTTTAATTTGAATTTAATTATTTTGGATTTAATTCGAATGCCATTGTGATTATTTAGAAAAGTAACCGTTTCATTTATATGTCATTGTCGCTCTGTCAAAAAAATGTTACGTTTCGATTCGCCAACCATTGAAATCAGAAATGTTAGAAACGACGGCGACATGTATAAGTGAATATTTTTCGATTCACAATATCAAAAAGCGCACACGTAATGAATGCTATTAAAAAAATCAGTTTTAATTTTTACAGTGAGAACTGTTGCTAGTGTATTTATATGTTTTCTACACCCTGACAACACTGCGGCATCCATTTTGAACCGTGTCAGCCATTTTGTGAAACCATAATTCATGAAAGAAATAGAATAAATAATAGTTACCCAATATTGTGACCATAGACTTAAAAGAATATTTTTATTTGTTATCGAACTTTTTGTACACAATTTTATTTTTGACGATTGTTTACTGCGTGAAGAATTATCGTAGGCATGCCATATTTTTATTTTGTAATAAATGTTTATTATTATGCTGTGTGCCAGGCTCGAAGGGGGTAACTGGAGCGAGTCGCAAAGATTTGATTTACGTGTATGGTAAATATATAAACTGAATTCCATCTGTTGTCCAGTCCAATTCCAAACTTGTCTTCAAACGGTTCGCAATATGTCCACTAGAAGTCCACGATTTGAAATGTTTTACTAGTCCTGTGGCTGAGTGGTCAACGCTATTGGATATTTCTCCTGTTAGTAAGATGAGTGTTCCATTCGGCCACCTTTTTTGATAGAACTGGTTGTTACTTTGTTTTAATTATTCATTTTTAATAACAGGTTGTGTAACGTGTTTCGCCTCTTTAACCCTTTGAGCGGTGAGCTAATTTTTACTAAATTAGATTTTTTCTTATATTTTGATTATTTGTAGTATTGCCGCACACCAATCTGGGAAAGAATATTAGTTATTATTTCAAGAAGTAAATATTTTTTTTAAATTTTAAAATTCATAGTTAAAAATGTAAACAAGTTCTTTATTACTTTTGAATATTTTTCTAGAAGCTATTACTTCGCTTTTGTGTCAAGATCTCTTTTGCTCTCATCTGTCTACATGTGACGCTCTACAGACGTCGATTCCATGAAGGAATCGATCCCAAATAGAATTTTACACTTAATATTATATGGCCAACGATTTGTTTACAAATGTAACCCTTTATTAAAAAAACCTTTCCTTTATTTGCAACACACACTAAAAATAATGTGGCGGCCAAAAGTCACTGGCGGATGTGTCTAGTAGCCATATCTGAAGAAATAACAAAAATTCAATAAAAATTATGAGAATGGCAATAGATAATAGATGACAAGCTACGCCGCCGTACGGGTACGGAAATACTCATCAAAGGGTTAAGAAGCATCGTTAAATTTATTTACTATTCTCGCATAAGTAATTAATTTTTTAAATAGTAATATCAGTGTTTGTATCTTACCCCTCCCCGCATCCAGTATAGACGGAAAAAACTCCAAGTTCCATTTTGTAATTTATCGGTTATCGGAGTCAATTTTGTGTTTATTCGTAAAAAAACCTTATATAAAGTTTGCCTGAATTGTTCCCGAAGGCATTCTAGTCTGTCTTGATTATATTCCTTCCCACATATTGCTTAAACGCCAGCTCTTTTCTGTCCAAATCCCTCTACCAGTGTTGATTAATAATGACTTTTGATTAATAATGATGCTTTGATCAGAAGGACTTGAATCGAATAAAATGTGATTTATACGTAATGCAATTTTTGTTTATATAAGACGTTCGAGACCGACGCCCCCTTTGTGCCTGGTTACTTTGGTTAGATTGTAAATATAATTTTTTATCCAGTGAGTTTTTATTATTTATTTTTTTTAACGAAAAGATTAAAGTATTGAAAATAAGCCGTCGCTTTTTGCTTTAGCAAATGGATCTCTCCGTAATTAAGTGAGTATACGGCAGAAGAACGTCGATACAACGAACAAAGCATCCGGTCAAATGAGGAGAAAGTCGCAAACATTCCGCCAACGTGCTTAAATCCAAATGCCGCGCCTTGTGAACAATCAAGAGAATCACGCACCTTTCGCAATTGAATTCGAGTCACATTGCTGTACTGCTCTCGTAGACTGACGTTTACAAAGCTGACCTCTGATTCAGACAGTTGCACAGCAGCTTAATTTATTTACTTGATGAATTTGAATTGTAAATTACAATCAAACACACCTTTATAATACCACCATTAAAATATGGAGCAAAGGAAAAGAATTGAAACAAAATGGGGACACACCCTCGCCAGCAATAGTTCGTTGTATCGGGGTTGTACTGTTTTTCAAAAATAGAAAATGTAAATTTACAGTATTTATTTTTTAAATTTTCAAATATGACTATATTCCATTTATTGTATTGTCAAAATGATTTATTACCGTACTGAAAAAAACTTAAATGTATTATATTAATTATTATTTTTTTATCTACGGCACCCGAAGATGTGGGCGTGCCGTGCCGTAAAAATTGTTTTATTTTGTACATATCGCATACAATATGTATTGTTTAAAAATACGTACTCTTTTTGTTTTAATGTATCTATTACAAATTTTGTGAGGTTATATGTTTGAAATTCACACAATAGGCGCAGTTATATATTTGGAATTCTTTAAATAATTTTCCATAGATGCTACTATTCCATTTCTTGTTTGTTGTCCGTGTCCAGCGCCCTGAAAGTTTATTTTTTATGCCATACTATCGTGGGAATAATGATCGATCTATAAGTTTGATCAACGTTTTATTTTGCACAGCAGATGGAAACAAAAATCCCCGAGTCGATCACCTATTCCTATGACGCACGTTTGTAAATTAGATAAATGATTTTATTTCAATCATTCAAACTGACGTCTGTTTAAGATTTTTTAAATTATATATCAGCGATTGACAATGTCATCCTATATAACATAATTCGTCACCGTAAAGGGAGAAGTCTCTAACTAACAAAATGAGATAAGTGCGCAATTAGGTTCATGAATATAAATCCTTTATCTGGAAGTACTCGGAAGAGAAGTGTTTTGCAAAAATCTGTGTTTATTGTTGATGCATGTTAACCCTCCAGAGACGAGAGCTTTTTTCGATAAAAAAAATATTTTTTAGGCCATATTGAAATCACAGATAACTTTTATTCCTAACAAAAATTTAAAAAAAAAAAACGCCAAGTCGTTGTATAAAAACCCCGCATGACTGTATGGTCATGCTCATCCTTTAATTACCGTGTTATATTGTGTACGGACAGTAGTAAGGACGAGCGTGACCATATGGACACGCAAACATTCGGGGTTGAAATATAGCTAAACGTTAAATTTTTTAAAATATTTACAATTTGACTTCTTTAGATCAACATAGTTTCAATACAAATATATTAGCAAAAGAACTGTAAATAATTTGATATTTTGATAAAAAAATAACTAACAGTTTCAAAAAGTCGCATGTGCTTTTGGTGGCCGTTTCTGTCCCCGCGACTGATGACTAACTCAAGTCAGTACCCTTCTTAACTAAATATGAGTGCAAGCAACGATATTCAGGTAGAAAAGGGATGAATAGTGGGACCAATAGACAACGGTGTTTACTGTGACCATATGGTCACGCTCGTCCTTGGAGGGTTAAATCTGCAGGCAATTGTCTCAATTCAGATCGTTGATAGTTGTTCGGAAAAAATCTTCGATCCTAGGAGGGGTTAGTGAATTTATTTCCAATATATATATACACTGTGCCGTATTATTTTGATTCTTTATTTTTTTTATACTGTATAATTTTTGTAAATCTACTTTTTAATTTTGTTAATATTTTATAATTAATTATTTTCCGAATCGTTTGCGCGGATCGTGCCATTCCTCACAACGGTGAACGCGCATTGTTAAGGACACTGTGGGTTACTGCGGAGCAGACAATTATTATGAATGTCAAATCAAAATGGTCACTATACGATGTCCATTTTGGATGCCAAATCAATATAAATTCGTTGCACTTATTAGTCATCGTTAGAAGCGAACAGGATAAAGATGACTTAACATTTACATCTCGTCACAGCACTGGCAGAAGTCGGTAAGTAAGAACTATCGACAAAACTGAGGTAAGAATACAGCTAACTGACTGTGATTTTTTTCTTCCTCGAGTTGACCTTTGTCTACCGTAAGCTGTAAATTCAAATATTTTTATTACTTACATATTTCTTTGCGTCAGTGTACGCGAGTCCTTCTTCATTAAAAAAGGTTTTGTTTAAATTGGCTCTTAATAATAGCAGACGTGTTTACGATGTTTTATTAAACAATTAAAACTCACGTATGAACTATTTTTCAACAAGGCAATAAAACATATTGTACTTTGAAGAACTTAAAATACCAACATATGAACAAAAAATTACTGGAAACTTAAGTTTTGTTATTTTGTTTACATTGAGTAATTTAAATGTGGTAAAAGGGCGGTGGCTTTTTTACCGCTAGGAAACGATGCTCTACAGCTCGCCTCAAATGCAGATGCCCACTCGCCGCTTAACAATGGGGTCTTTATTAATCATTTTTTTAACTTAGAAAGGGCCTCACTGTTGTCGGAGTGTTATGATTCGTGTAAAAGTTGTATAAAATGGGAAGAAATGTCGATTTCTAGTCAAACTGTAATGAAAAAATGTAAATTTTCACGATGCTGTGTGAATGGTTTATGACGAAAATTAAAAAATATCAAAAAAAAATGCATTTTATTCGACCATATTCGCTCCCTTCGTGGAGCATAATCCTCCAGGTTATCCTGCCTCCTGCCCATTACTTTGCTCCTTCCCTCGCATACAAGCACCCTTCGATTCTGCCGAGTACATTCTACAGGTAGTATCCGACAATCGTCAATGACGCCAGAATTCCACTGGTTGGAAAAAGAGGCAGGAATAATTTATTTATATCGAATTTGCTACATTTTTTTCTTCATTATCAGTATTAAGTTATAATGGAAGCTACTTCAGAAGTTTTTAAAATATAAATAATAAGGTCACTTTTGTATATATTTAGAAAATAAATTCGATTACTATAAATCAAGTTTTTTTTAATAAAAAAATGAAAGAATTAGTTTCGCTTTTAATACTCTCAATCTATTGTAGAGACATGATTGAATATTTTGTTTTTTATTTGTGGACCGGAAAGGGTTAACCAATCGAAAAGGAAACTTAAATTTTACGTCAAATACACTATTTGTGTTTTATTTGTTAACAAACATATGTTTATAACTTTTCATAAGCATTGTTAATTAGTCATTTATTCTTTGGCTGTCAAAGTAAAGAAATTATGTCGTTGCTTTGAATAAAAGACAAATAATCGAAATATATATCGACTGTGGAAAGAAAAAAGGACGTAACCCAACATATCAAATTTTACAGGAGGAGCTAAAAACGTGTTTTGATGATTTTGTGACGTATGAAAATTATGAATTATACACAACCTTGAAGTGCACGTAGACTTCTAAACTGGTGTTTAATTGACATAATCTAATATTAATTAAAGAAATTGTCTAGGAAAAACCTTTATTTCAGTCTTTTTTCTTGGTTTTAATTTTTTACGTCATCTTTTTCAAACTTAAAAGCTAAATTTAGATACTAATTCGGCATTTGCAGTTTGCATTCTTTTGATAGAACGTGTGTCAAGTTTGATACATTGTGATTATCGAAAAAAACCTGTTTTGAAAATACTGTGATTTACGTCCTTTTTCCTTTCCACAATCGATATATATATCGTCACAGCGTTGGCAGAACATCATAACTAACAAATTGATAGTAAAATTTGAACCTAAATCTATCTAAATTTAGCTCTAATGTTTGAAAAACGAAGAGCCCGTAAAAATTGCAATCAGAAAAAAAGACATAAAAAGGTTTTAGATGAAGTCAATCAAAAACTAGTTTATCAGTCAGTCTTGTACTTCAAGGTTGTGTATATTTCATAATTTGCCTTTAACCCAAAATCACCAAAAAAAGGTTTTTTGTCTCTACTGTAAAATTTGTTATATGTGGGTTACGTCATTTTTCCTTTCCACAGTCGACATGAATGTTTGTGAACTTTTAACAATTATTTGTCAATTTTGTTATGTGTCGTTTATTTATGAACTTGATGTAATTTTGGTATAAAACAACTGGTTTATTTTTTTAAAAGCATAGTCTCAAATCCGTAGTCTTACTTCGTAAATAATTAAATAATATAAAATGGCAGAGTTTCACTCCAGACTTTTACTGACGATGGTGTTTATCTTCACGAACTCGGTAAATATTAACAGAATTGTCTATCTACTTTAGAATTTATCTTTCTTTTTATACTCTTTAATAATATATTGTAATTCAATTGAATATATATCTCAATAACTCCTGGTTTGTTGATGGAAAATAGTTTGACATACAATAAAGCTAGAGCATCCAATTAACACTTCAATCAAAAAATACTTTTGATACGTTGCTGGCCCTTTAAGAACCAAGGGTCAGCAACATATCGGAAGTATTTTTTAGCACCGTCGGGGAAGTGTTAACTGTACAACTAACCAAACTTTTCTCAAAATACTATTTTTTTTGTTTTTTTTACGAGGACTGTTTCTTACTCAGTCGCTCAAGCTAACTTTTTTTTATTCAATGTGAGTAGTAGGGGAAGAAGGATAAGGCTAGAACAAGACTAGCGATTAACTAATCGCTATTGCTACACACAGCTATTGAACAGATGGGAGGAGAGGAAATGATGTGAATTGACATCACAAACACCCAGTCTTCGATCACAACTTTGAATTGAATAATTCTCAAATTCACTGCGATCTGACCGGGAATCGAACCCACAACTTTTAGTACCACACAAACCAATGTTCCAAAACATGAAAAAATATCGAAGGCATTTTTCTTACTTAAATATAAATTCTTCTTCTTTGGCCATATTTGCTCCCTATGTAAAGCATATGGCCGCCACGCGTCACCTCCATGTTTCCCTGTCTCCTGCCAATTGCTTTGCTTCCTCCCATGACATGCTAGCATCCCTCAGTTCCGCCGAGTACATCCTATGGATAGTACCCGACGGACGTTCAGGGCGCCAGAATCCCACCCGTCGAAAGAAGAGGCAGGCAGGATTGAGGCTTTCCGGAGGCATCTGCAGCACGTGACCCAGCCAGTTCTAACGTCTCTCTGTCACCACTGATGTGACGGGACTCTGTCTTGTATGCCCCATTATCTGACGCAAGCATCTGTTCTCGAAGCTCAGTATACGGTTTTTCTGAGTCTTCGTCAGGTGCCATGTAAAGCAGTACCGGCAGAATGCAAGCGTTGAATAAGTGGCATTTGGTTTTAATCGAGTACAGCTGTGTGTCCCATATAAATTAATAGGTACATAAGGGATTAACATTTCCGCTTTGCATTAATGATTCAAATTTCCGCTTTGTTGAAATAAAGATTTTCTCTACAAGAACTGGTTGTTACTCAGTTGCTCAACTTCTTTTTTATTCAAAGAAAGTAGTGATAGAAGGATATCGCTAAGACAAGACAAGCGGTTAACTAATCGCTATCACTACGCCTCTTTATTTTAGGATTGGACGGGTAAGATGGATTTTTAAATATAGAGAGTGAAACACGGAAGTCATGTGTTCGAATCCCAGTACGGACAATTTTTAAAGAATAATTTTTCAATTGATTTATGGATTTCTATCCGAAGACATGGAAGTATGTGATGTCTTGAATTCCCTCCCACTTATCCTATCCTAAAATGGGCGAAGCGAGAGCGATTGACTGACCACTAGTCCTGTCCCAGTCCCATCCTTCTATCATTACTCTATTTGAAAAAGAAAGATTGAGCAAATTAAGTTTAGTTTTAAAAAATGACACCTAAAAAGAATATTGTTAATGTCGCTAAGCTTTTAAAGAATTAATCGAAATGTTGGCATTGTCTGGGTCATAACATGAATATTTTTTAATGTCCTACTATTGAACCGGACCTGACTACCTAATCTGTAAACGTCTATTGATAAAATGTATATATCTTGGGCAACATATGAATGACACTAATTCATTTATGGTGAGTATTTGAGTATTGCTTTTCCTATTTCCTAAGCTATTTGGAGCTGTCTGAATAATGAACTGGACGATCGATATACTAATATTATCGCTCCACCGGTAAAATACGGTCACATATTTAAATGTGTTGCTGTCACAAATATATATATTTTTTTTTACTGAATTAATTTTTATTTTGACAGATTGACAGAATTCTGTCTGCACCGTTGGATATAGTTGATGAATGGTGGGAGATAACCATAACCACGACCACAATAGCTCCGACGACTACAACGACTGCACCTGAGGAATGCTACCATAAAGATCGGACCACTGTTTCGGCTTCAGGAGGCAAATCCAGCACTGTTAGCTTTAGCGAAATAGGAAAGAATCACGAAGCACGAAAACTCATCAATCCTGGTCAAAGAGCGATGAATCTGACTGGGAAAATTGGTTTCGGTGTAAAAGGAAACGGTAGATCGATAACCACCAGTTCTGTTAGTTTAACCGGCAAAGAAGGAAGTTGGGCAGTGGGAACTGTAAGTCTTAACAAAATAAGCAATAGTCCTAGAAGCTCCGCAAAGGGACTAGCCAGTCTTCGCAAAAAAGGCAATATTCCCGGAAGAAAGCGTGAAAGTATGGCTATGGAACCTGTAAGAGGTCAAAAGAGGCAGTAGTTGTAGAAGTCGAAAGCTTGATAATTAGACCTGTCCTGGCAAATATGGTGGGAATCCAGGAAGGAAGAGTGGATCTAGCGGGGCAGTGTCAAGTTCCGGAGGCTCGGCATCTTCAGAGATAAAACTCGCTCCTATGGCAGCCAAACAAGTTAAATGTGCCAAGATACAACTACCAAAAGCAAATGCGATTTTTTTTTCTTAAAAATGGTCTTCTTGGAATTAGTTATTATTTTATCATTCCTTTAAATTATATATACTAATTTTACTTTAATTTATTTGTGTTGAAATTATGTTGATCTATAGAGGTCTAATTGTAAATATTTCACGTTTTGCTGTATTACAACTCCGAATGTTCCTCAATATGGATTCGTCCTCGTGAATTCAATATGGCTCAAAATTTATTATTTTATTTAAAAAAATGTCTGGTCTCTGTAGGGTTAATTATACTTTTATATTATTTATGAAATGTATTTACTTATTAATAAATTTTTTAAAAATAAATGTGTTTTATTTTAAACTGTAATAAATGATGAAAATAATCATTAATTTTGAGAGCTTCGTTATTCAGAACAGTATAAAAAAGTCAAACATTTCATTACTGATTTTAATGTAATGGTGGTATTTATTTTTTCAAATTTGTAGCTCAAGAAAAGAGCTCGTTTTTAGCTTAGGAATAGCTGCAACCACAATTAACTAAGTGCATACTATCTGTCACACAGCTGTACATAATTAACCATTCGGCTGCCGTAGAAAAAAGGACGTTTGTACATAACACCGGCTATAATTTGCAATTATTAATTTGATAAGTTAATGAACTGTAACTCGTTACTGGCGTACCTGTGGCTGCCATCTAGTTAAAACTAAATGCAATTTGTTTGATTCCACCAGTGCTGCTTATGGAAGCGAATCACGGCATCCAGTGTAGACCCAAAAAACCATTTACTGAACTTCAAGAATAGATATAATTTAAGGCTTCGCAAAACAGAGAGGACTTTAAAAATCAGGGTATTAGAGCATATGGCAGCCTTTAGACTGAAAAAGGACACGTCTACTTTTGCTAATCACTTAATTTCGGAAGGACACGTGTTCAATCAGGAACAGGGGATAAAAATGTTACACCCAAATACGGACAGTCATAAGCTCTTTTTCCAGGAAATTTTAGAAATTAATAGGGCACAGTTACATAGTCTTCCGATTTTGAACGAGATATTAAACCTTCCTGGGTCTCCACTTCTATACCCTATATAAATAATATCATAAATAATATCATAAAACCTTTGCCGACAAACAAATAAATATAATTCTAAAAACCACTCACTACTCAAATCTTTGGGAATTCCCATGAGCTTACCCTTTTTCGCCAGCGATGGCTTTAGACTCAGTGATACATTTATTTAATATATAAACACGAAACATCCATTTACTAAGCGTCAGTTCAAGTTCATCTGTGCGCTTGAACGCCTGAAGATGCCGAAAGGCGAAACCCGGGTCGTTAGTGACAAAATCTGTGGGAGTGTACATAATTTGAATGATTCAAATTCAAGAATAGATGCTTGTGTTGGATAATGTGGGTGAGATGGTTTGATTTTGTGAATAACTCGGAGATTAGGGGCAGAGCCTTGTTACATTGCTTGCTGGGTCACATGCTGTCGATGCATCCAGAAAGATTCAATCCTGCTTGCCTTCTCTCCGAACCTATGGGATTCTGGCATCCTGGACGATCATTAGGCACTATCTACTGGATTTACTGTGCAAGATTGACGGATGCTGGCATGTCTTGTTAGGAAACAAAGCAATTGGCAGGAGTCAGGGAATCATGGAGTAGATATAGCGGGCGAATATTCTCAAAGATGAAGCGGAGAAGACGAAGATTGTAATTTATGCAATAAAGTTCAAGTTTTTCCTTTCAGACAATATAATTGTTATGTTATTTTATTTTTTCTTGTTGCAAATGTAGAAGACAGTGCATGGCATTACATTACAGCTGATGCCGATGCAATATACACTGAACTAATGCTCGGTGTGTTGGCAGAAGGAGTTAAGTCCAAAACTGGCTGTTTTTAGTTATGAATGCAGATAGATAGATTTTACACGCTGTATCTTCTGAAAAGACGCTGAGTTTGGCATCTAGATGCTACACGCAGTGCTGCTGTGTCTGTGTCAGGAATGATAACTAGACCGCGATAGTTAATTTTCATGGTAAGCATTTTCGGCGTTAATTGAAGACCAGCGTCTAAGCAAAGATCTCGACAACATTAATTCAGCGACACAGCTAAGCACAAAACAAATACAAAACACATGTTTGAATCGATTCGTCAAACAAACAATTCTTTTTTTAGATGTTCATACAATCTAAAAAATCTTCATGATCATTTATCCAACTGAATTTTATCTAAATATATTATTAAACAGAAAATACTTGTCAATCTGTCTGTCTGTCACAAAAAATACTACCAAATGGTAAACAGTAGGAGAACAGAGAAACTTGCACATGTTGTTTTGGCTGCTATTTTGAAGTCAAATGAGCTATTTTAAACTCTTAGCTTTATTGTTTATTTTAAAATTGAATGATCATACGAGAAAAACTCAATGAGAATTTATTGTAAGTCACCCAAGATCAACTCGAGGTAAATTGACATTTTGTTAACAAATTTTCAATTAAAAAATCTAAATTTGTCATTGACCTTACCGGGAATCGAGCCCAGACCAGCCTGATTGGTGGAGCGAGCTCTAACCGACTAGGACACGGATGAGTGAATTTATGAGTGGTTACGTGGTCGAATCCCAGAACGGCCAGTTTTTTAAAAATTGATAAAAAGTCTGTTTGAATGCATACCCATCCTGTCCTAAAAAAGGGGCGTTGCGAGAGAAATTAGAAGACAGCTAGTCCTGTTCTAGTCCTATCCTTATATTACTACTATCTTTGGAAAAAAAAGAAAGGTTGAGCAACTGAGTAACAAGTATATCTTGTAGAAACAATTCTTTTACGATAAACTCCATAAGGAGTCTACATGCTCCACATTGGGAGCGAACATGGTAAAAAAATAATATGTAAATAATATGTTCGTGGCCCAGTCGTAAGCGCAGTTGACTATTATTGCCAAGGTGTTTATCCCAGCTTCATTTTTCAATTATAAAATGGATTTCTGTTCTAAGGCATAGATGTTTGTGATGCCTTAAACTATTCCTAAGCAACAAGACGTTGCGATAGTCATTAACTGACCACTAATTCTTGGGACATTGGGAGGGGATTTTAAGAAACATCTGTACCTCCGAACAGAGATAGATAGATAAATGAAAGAAGAGATGGATATAGATAAATAAAATGGAAGAAGATTGATTTTTTTCATTCAATTTATCAATTTCTGTTGAATGAAACGGGCGTTTTTGATGTCTAAAAGTTCCCTCCCACTCTTCCAATCATAAAATAACGGGGCGCAGTGAGAGCGATTAGGTAACCGCTAGTCCTGTCCTAACCCTATCCTTTCTATGCCTAATCTCTTTGAAAAAAAAAGAAATGTTGTGAAACAAAAACAGTCAACCGGGATAATATTTGTGATGGGACTAAGACCTAGAAAATAAACGATTCATGTGGGAACGGCAGATCGGGGTTTCGCTTAGTGATGCGAGACGGGAAAAACCCCAGGGTTTTTGCGGGATTAAGACGGGAAAATTGGGTGGGAATAAGCTCCTTGGAAAAATTGTACAAATAACATAATATCACACTGAAAATTTTATTTGTTAAACGCTTGCATTTTAGCAGTGCTTCTTTACGGTAGCGAATCATGGCACCTGATGAAGACTTAGAAAACCTTATACTAAACATCGAGAACAGATGCTTGCATCGGATAATGGGGTGAGGAATTTGGAGATTAAAGAACGTACATGATACCGCCTGTCACGTCAGTGGTTATGGAGAGACGTTGGAACTGACTGGGTCACAAGCTGCGATTGCATCTAGAAAGCCTTAATCTTTTCCGCCTCTTCTTCCAATTGATGGGATTCCGTCCTGGACGACCGTTGAGTATTGTGTGCACTAGAGGTCTGCACTGGTCGAAATTTTACAAAATTACCCGGTCCGAGCCCGAAAAACTCAGGCCCGACCCGGACCGAGCCCGAGTCTAATACCACACTTGTTACCCGAATGCGACCCGAAGCCCAGATTTTTACTCCTCAGCCTGAAAAAAACCCATTCATTCATTATAGAATTGGTAATAATTAAAATTATCATGGCTGACTTATGACAGGAACGTAGTCTGAAATATTTTTCTGAAAAAATAAATTCCTTATCCGGGCCTGGCCCGAGCCCGAATCTCAATTGCGCTAACCTGCCTGAACCTGGCCAGCGGGCCGGGCCGGGTATGAGCCCGAGGGCCTGGCCTGGGCCCATGCAGACCTGTGCACACAAACTTCATCATGTCTATAAAACAACGACAAATATCATGAAAGCAAATTATTGCTGATTTTTGTTTTTTTCCCAATCTTCCAGGCTGATTCCCGGTTTTTGTATCTTTAGAGATGTGTTACATCTAGTTAGATTATTACATTGTACTTAATTGCTCTAAAATTGTCCCTTTTCGGTTGCCACCTATCCTGTATTCAGCAAATATGTCAGATTGCTTTTTATAACTGCTCCCATGTTTTGAATAATACGCACTAGCAGTATGTTTGGATTATTCGTGCATCAAATTTACGCTTAGAAAATTGTTAAATATTGCTAAAATAAGTGTTTATCAATAAAAGTCATCCATCAAACAAACAATTTGTATTTTATTAACACTCAAACAGATATTTCCAAAACATGTCAAAACATTATTAACTCTTTTGCGCCAATAAATCATTTATCATTCATTCACTGCAAGACCGTAAAGAAATAATAATATCTGGTTTCAACTTGTTTTCTTAATAGGATATATCATTCCTATACAAGTATACGAATTCTCATTCATTTTTCTAAACTATATTCAACCAATTTACTATAGAATTAGTTTATAATAACTTGGATATACTGTGATTTGGTAAATGATAGTCTTGTTGGTATAAAAAGGCCTGCTGATTTTTGAAGAGACATAGTTCACTCAAGTATACAGTCCTTTGGGTCTCTTGCCTTAAAAAACTTTTAAGAATTAATATAATTGAAATAAAACCAAAACAAAATGGCAAAGGTTCCTTTAGGATGTGTTCTGATGATTGCGTTCTTCTTCATGAACACGGTAAATATAACAAAATTAATTTTATCCTTTTATATTTAGACTACATTAAATTTGAGTGTTTTTTTTTTTTAATATTTTGTCTGTATCAGCTTTCTATTTTATTTAAGTTGATTGTTTATTTGACGAAAGAAGTTGTATTCAAGGGCTGAGCGCCTGTGATATCATCAACGCAACACTTGCCTCTGTTGTACAATTCTCCCTCTCTTTCCACCTCGTTGAAAAGAAAGATACCATTGACGATTCTGTAACGTCTACCAACAATTTCTCTTTGGTGTTATACAAATAAAATGTTTGCTTGTTAATAAAACGTTAAGTCTAAAATTGGGTTTTTTTTAATTTTAACCCTTTGGGCCTCAGAGCGCCGATCCATCATGTAGGAGGTCATGTAGGAGGTGTATCATGTAGGAGGCAATAGAAAAGGAATGCTAGGGTGGCTAGAAAAACAAATTGTCAAAAAAAAAAACTCATTTAAAAACATTCTTTTGTTGGTATATATGTTTTTTTCATATCTATATTTTAAGTCTGATTTTCTCTCCAACTCACCTCATGGAAACTGACGACAATCGAAGAGATGATATGCTTTTTAGTTTGTATAGTGGATATGAGGATATTAAAAGGGCTAACAATTATACTAGAGTTACTATATCATCAGAAGTAGCCCATGGTTCGGAAAAGTATTTTCGATACAAAGATTATCCCACATTTTACATCAAGGTCACTGAAATCCTGCTGGCTTAGAGAAACCTGACAATAACTAAAAACAGTGTTGCGTATATACCACACCTGGAAAGCGAACAATATTCCGCATAATCTACAGGCGAAGAAGGAATAACATGGTCCATGCTTTCCTAACCATAAATATAGTATTGATTGTTTTTATATATATATATGTGAATATTTTATTATATTATAT
Source organism: Himalopsyche anomala (assembly GCA_031772345.1). Classification (NCBI taxonomy): domain Eukaryota; kingdom Metazoa; phylum Arthropoda; class Insecta; order Trichoptera; family Rhyacophilidae; genus Himalopsyche; species Himalopsyche anomala. The sequence continues at coordinate 6,171,654 of CM062843.1, forward strand.
AAATGGGTTATGATGTACTTTTTTGTTGTTTTCCGATAAGAATATCATGTAGGCCTTCAACAAACCTTGAACAAATGTTCAACAAACCCGGTGTAAACTTTGGGCTTGCATTTTATGTTCTCTTTGTTAAACTTTTTTGCTATAATATTTTTTTTATGTAGGACAATAAAATAAATTATTGTATTTTTATTTTTTTAAATGTACTCTTACATGTCATTATAATGAGTGTATTTTTGTTTTGTTTGTTTTTTGGAAATAATAGATGACAATTTGAACCAAATTAAAAGTGACTTTTTTGAGAAAACAGCTCTGAGGCTATAAGTGTTAAATTTTAACACGTTTTGTATGTAGTCCAAAAAAACAAATTTACTCATATTACATTTATATGTTACGATATTTCAAAAACTAACACTAAGTATATTTCTTCGGCAGTTATTACTGGCAGAAAACTATATGCAACTTAACGCGTTTTACCTGCACATATTTTATATTTCTACAACTACCCAACGACGGTAAATGACGAGGGTAAATGATTTTGTCGGGTCCGTGGGCCAGTGGTCCATGTAGTCGAGTTTGGTGGGGGATCTCACGGGCTCGAGTCCTGGTCTGGACAAAGTTTTTTCAATGGATTTATCGACTTCTGTTTGAAAACACAGATGTAAGTGATCTCTAAAAAAAATCTCGCTCAACTTAACATTTCTTAAATAAAAAGGCATAGTCCTGTCTTATCCCTATCCGTCTATCCCTACTCTATTAAAATCTTTTTTAGTCGAGAAAAAAAACCTCTGTTGAGATACTGCATGAACCATGAAATGTGCTGACGGTGAGAAAGGAAGAAATAGTAAATATCTTTGAATCTATTTTGGCTGCTTTAAATGTGTATAATACTATTTGCCAAGTATTAATTATTTTATTTTTGACAGATCGACAAAAGTTTGGCCTCTCCACGTCATTGTTATTGTAAAAGAAGTACTACAGTGGCTCCAACGACTACGACGACAATGGCTCCAACGACTTCAACGTCAATGGCTCCAACGACCACGACCACAACGACAAAATATACTACGACAACAGTTGCTCCGACTACAACTACAACCACAGTAGCTCCAACAACTACAACGACAACAATTGCTCCGACTACAACGACAACCACAGTAGCTCCAACAACTACGACGACAACAATTGCTCCGACTACAACGACAACCACAGTAGCTCCAACAACTACGACGACAACAATTGCTCCGACTACAACGACAACCACAGTAGCTCCAACAACTACAACGACAACAATTGCTCCGACTACAACGACAACTTGTTATCCAAAAACAACCACCACAACCACAATGGCTCCAACGACCACGACAACTAAGTGTCCAAAAACAATCACCACAACTACAATGGCTCCAACGACAACAACTACAACGACAACAGTTGCTCCGACTACAACCACAACCACAGTGGCTCCAACGACTACAACAACGAAGTGTCCAAAAACGACCACCACAACCAAGTGTCCAAAAACGATCACCACAACCACAATGGCTCCAACGACCACGACCACTACTGTTCCCACTACTACAATGACTTCGACGACTACCACTCCAAAACCTACATGCCATTACTATAAAAAATATTGGAGAAGTGAGGCCGCTCCCTCTACCTCTTCCAGCAACAGATTAAGCGCAACAGGTCCTGTCATTTCAAGCAGAATAGGAGGCGTCAGGACAGCCGCAGCGGCAGGTACTTCCAATAGAGTGGGAGGACGCCCCGCAGCGCGAAGGCGCAGCAACCGTAGACAAAGAGCCCTGAACAGGAAAGCACTCGGTTCGGCTGGCAAAATAAGCATCCCGGTGGTGGCACCTGCAAGTCTTCAAAGAACAGCTGCCATTCCGGCGGCCGGCAGAGCATCAAACGCAGCACCGGGACCTGCGAGTCTCCTAAGAACAGCTGCCATTCCGGCGGCCGGCAGATCATCAAACGTAGCACCGGGACCTGCAAGTCTCCTAAGAACAGCTGCCATTCCGGCGGCCGGCAGAGCATCGAACGCAGCACCGGGACCTGCAAGTCTCCTAAGAACAGCTGCCATTCCAGCGGCCAGCAGAGCATCGAACGCAGCACCAGGACCTGCAAGTCTCCTAAGAACAGCTGCCATTCCGGCGGCCGGCAGAGCATTGAACGCAGCACCGGGACCTGCAAGTCTCCTAAGAACAGCTGCCATTCCGGCGGCCAGCAGAGCATCAAACGCTGCACCGGGATCTGCAAGTCTCCTAAGAACAGCTGCCATTCCGGCGGCCGGCAGATCATCGAACGTAGCACCGGGACCTGCAAATCTCCTAAGAACAGCTGCCATTCCGACGGCTGGCAGAGCATCGAACGCAGCACCGGGACCTGCAAGTCTCCTAAGAACAGCTGCCATTCCAGTGGCCAGCAGAGCATCGAATGCAGCACCGGGACCTGCAAGTCTCCTGAGAACAGCTGCCATTCCGGCGGCCGGCAGAGCATTGAACGCAGCACCGGGACCTGCAAGTCTCCTAAGAACAGCTGCCATTCCAGTGGCTGGCAGAGCATCGAACGCAGCACCGGGACCTGCAAGTCTCCTAAGAACAGCTGCCATTCCGGCGGCCGGCAGAGCATTGAACGCAGCACCGGGGCCTGCAAGTCTCCTAAGAACAGCTGCCATTCCGGCCGCCGGCAGAGCATCGAACGCAGCACCGGGACCTGCAAGTCTCCTAAGAACAGCTGCCATTCCGGCGGCCGGCAGTGCATCGAACGCAGCACCGGCGGCTTCAGGAAACAACCAAACTCAAAACAAAAGGGCACATACTGTTGTTAGCAAGAGTCAAACACAAGGAAAACAGATTTGATTGTCCAAAATGTTTGACGCAATTCAATCTCAATTAACAATGTTTATTAACATATTACCTTGATTTCAGTTTGAATACTTTTTTTTGTATTTATTTGGTGAATCGGAATGTAATATGTCTGTCGCTTGTCATATAAACCTATTTATTTATCGTATTAATAAATCTAAACATATTTTAAGCAAAAAATCTTTTTTTTCATTTTAAGCCGAGGCCAGGGCTTTCAACAAGGTTTAAACCATAACCGGTTAGTCGGTTTATTTTCTGTTTTTAAAAAACCGAAAACCGGTTTATTTTTCACGGTTAACCAGGGTTACTGAAAACCTCTTTTACATTTTGTCGGGTCCGTGGAGCAGTGGTCAACGTCGTCGATTTTCGTGACGGATTTCACAGATTCAAGTGCCAGTACGAAGAGTATCAAGTATCAAGAGCGATCAACTTACCACTAGTCCTGTCCTTGTCCTGCTCTACTCTCTTTGAAAAAAGAGAGGTTGAGCAACTGAGTAACAAGCAGTTCTCTCTAGAAACACTTCTGTTGAGATAGACTCCATTAGGAGTCCATACCCTCCACATTGGGACCGGACACGGTAAAAATAAATAAAAAGTAATAACTTAATGGTTGAAAAAAATGACATCAATTAATCTAATCTTTCATTAGTCAATATTCAAATAAGCAAAATTATCTATAATTTTTGTTTTGTTTTAGAATATATTGGTTTCTGTGGTACTGATATTGGTTTTTTGAAAATAAGTCCGGTTTAAGCAGGTTTATTTATTTGTTAAAAAAACCGGTTTATTGCTTTGGACGGTCAATTGGATGCCCTAGCAGTGGTCGTCAAATTTTGGCGCATTCCGTGATTTTAAATTGTTGAACATGTCGCCGAGCGTTCGCTCTTAGGCATTCATCTTATTCAATTCCAGTGTCAAAATTCCAGCTCAGTTACTTCAATTAAGGACTGCATTAGTGGTTGCAAATATTGATACAAATATTTCATCATCATGAATGGGTATTTAGACCAATCGAGACATACGCGTGCCCAATATGAGCACACGCAGGCACGAATCTTTGTCATTTTGTTTTTGTTTTATACAAATTATTGAGGCATGTGACTCGATGGACTAAAGACTCAAGTAGACTGTGCTTCTTTAAAACCCAACAAGCCCTTTTATACTGACACAACATTCATTTGCCAAAACACGATTTAACGTTTTTTATTATTGCAGAATTATAATATAAATGTATCAAATATAGTTTAGCTATGTAACTAAAAGTATTTTTTACTATTATTTTATTTAAATATGATAGCCTATGATGCAATCGTAAATAGTTGAGCCATTAAGTCATTCAATATTTCTCTTAATATTGTCAATAAGTATATTTATCATTTTAGGTATTCTAGCATTTACATTTTCTTTTACACATTCTAGCAATACATTTTTAAAATTATTTTTTAGCTTCTAACTAACGATACTTTAACACTTCCATGCCCATGATGCAATCGTTAAAAGTTATGCCATTAAATATTTCTCTTAATATTGTCAATAAGTATTTATCATTTTAAGTATTCTAGCATATATACATTTTTAAAATTATTTTTTAGCTTCTAACTTAGGTTTAAATACTGCCAATAAACAGTGAAACTGAGATGCCATCATGGAAGTTTACTTGATTTTTTAGGATGGCATGTTACGGGTTAATATCAATACTAATTTCAATTCTTTTATGCATATGAAATATTCATATCGAATATGTTCTATTTAGACAACACGTCCAAACCAGACTTTATTATTTCTTTACAGAAACTTGCGACAAGAAATGATTTATTGGTATAAAAGAATTTATACTGTTTTGACATGTTTGTAAATATCTGTTTGTGTGTAAATGAAATATGAAATATTATTTGATGGATGACTTTAATAAATTGGTTTCAATTTTTTTTAAATCACTTTTTATGCAAGTGGGGTCGAAAGCGAAGACAACAATCTACCACGGAAGTCATTTGCGAATCTATCTATCTATCTATCTATCCAATCTACCGGATTTGCGCGAGCCCCTTGTTAAATTTTACTCAGGCCGGCGATCTCATTGTTAATTTAAGAGAAAAACAGTATTTCCAAATCAAATTAGTATATAATTGAAATTTCTGACTTATATATTATATTTTCTACGACAGCTTTAGTTTACAGAGTAGTAGTACATTTTTATACATTTACATTGATAATTTTACAGTAAATTTCACATTTATTCATACTATAAGGTGTAGTAAGTAACAATCGATTGCTTATTTAAGTATTGCATATAATTGCATAGGAGTGATAGAAAAAAATACTTCTTCCCCAGAACACCGAGAATTGCTTTGATATTAAGTGGGCTCTTGTTAATATTTTTAGAGTGATTAGCTAACAACTAGTCCTGTGTTTTCCCTATCTCTTATTTTCCTACTCTCTTCGAAAAAAAGAAAGATTGAGCGACTGAATAACAATTTCATTGATATACCTCCATTAGGAGACCACATGCTCCACACTGGAAGCGGACATTGATTAAAAAAATGCTATTTGAATTGAAAAAATCTAAATTTGACATTGAATTTACCGGAAATCGGACCCAGACCCGCCTGATTGGTAGAGCAGGCTGCCAACTAGACCACGACGAGCGACGTTGACAAGTTTTTGCGTCTATATTACAGAATAGTGTGTAGGAATTTTTAGACAATCAGCCTTCGAATAGAAAATCGATTGAAAAATTCTGTTTGTATTGGGATTCGAACCCGTGAGGTCCGGTATGGAAGTTTATCTATGTTGACCACTATGCCACGGATTCGACAAATAACAAATAGTTCACGTAAAAATATAGTAATTATTCTTTTTACTGGACTGTGTAATTTAAAAATGTTGTAAAAAAAAAGAGTCGATTGTATAAAAAGTTACAATGTTCGTTCAAGTTTCAATCGTTAGATCTTGACATAATCTATCGGTTATAGATACAACATTTGTATAATATTGTGACTGTGGCTATAATTAGGTGTTAAAATACAATCAAATATATCAAAAGTATATAATATTGCTCTATACGTGTAAAAAAGGCAAATTGAAATACAGAGATCGTATACAGTTGGAAAGGGCTTCTCAAAAGCAATCGAATGGTACCATTAAAACACCATATGACCGAGTCAAGCAGTGCCGGCAACGTAAAAATGGGGCGTAATGTCACCTATTACGAAACGTATTCACGTACGGCCGTTTCCATGACACAGCCACACCTCATTTTTTTTAATGCTTCCCCTGTAAAGTAGAGAAAATGGCGACTTAGACTGTCGACGCGACTGAGTCAAATGTAGTCATCTTCAGACCATCAATATCTATAAATCCAACATTATTCACAGAACGAAAGTAGAATAAATATTATTATATTTGAAATGGAATGATAATAAATATGCTAATTTGTATAAAATTCTACGCAGTAGAAGATATTAAATCAACAACACATTTACTGTTGCCGATTTAGACTATCGAAATCTGGAAATGGGAGCTTTTACCACTTTATTTTTATTTTGGTTTCTTACTGCAGCTAGTTTCGCACTTAATTCAACTTTTCCTGCAGGAATAACAGCACTTTTTATAAGACTTGCAGGTGCTGTTGCCGGGACGCCTCCCTTGGCTGTTGGACCGGCAGTGCCAGTGGTACTCAACACTTTTTTGCTAATTGAACTGAGAGCAGCTGGCGCACTTATTTTACCGCGAGCTGCAACTAGACCCTTTCTGCCTAAGTTAGAGCCTTTATACGGAGGATAGTCAAACTTGTGAGTTGTAGTCGTTGGAACAGTTGCTGTAGTCGTTGGGGCTTCTGTCGTTGTCGTCGTTGGGGCTTCTGTCGTTGTCGTCGTTGGGGCTTCTGTCGTTGTTGTCGTTGGAGCTTCTGTCGTTGTCGTCGTTAGAGCTTCTGTCGTTGTTGTCGTTGGAGCTTCTGTCGTTGTTGTCGTTGGGGCTTCTGTTGTTGTAGTCGTATAACCATAGCTTGGAACGCATGAACTTTTGTCAATCTGTAAAAATAAAATGAATTCATTTGATAAATACAGGTATTTTTTGACCGCCCTCTGCCTTCTTTTTAAAATCCATGTCTGGTACCAATGTAATGCATATGGCTTACTTATGGAGGTACCTCAACAGGAGTATTTTTGTTCTATTAGAACTGTTTGTTACTTATTAGCTTAACCTATCCTTTTTCAAAGAGAGTAAGTAGTAAGGGTAGAACGATAGGACAAGGACAAACTTTTTAGGATTGGAAGGGTGGGAGGGAATAGACATCGCAAACACCCATGCCTTTGTCTGAATCTGTGACCTCTTATCAAATAAACACTCAACTCAAAGGAGATAAAGCTGATACTGACAATATTATAAATATAAAAGCACTATAATTTGATGCAGTATAAAAATAAAAAAAAGATAGAATCATTTTTGTTATATTTACCGTGCTCACGAAGAAGAACGCAATCATCAGAACACATCCTAAAGGAACCTTTGCCATTTTGTTTTTGTTTTATTCAAATTATTTAAGTGTTTATTGAGGCAAGAGACTCGATGGACTGAATACTCGGGTGGGCTGTGCTGCTTCAAAACCTAACGAGCCCTTTTATACTGAAACAACATTCTTGTGCCAAAACAAGACTTAACATTTTTTATTATTGCACAATTATAATGTAAATGTAATTTTTACTATTATTTCACTAATAGTGGGTATGGTATATTCATATCGAATATATTCTATTAACACAACACGTTAAAACCAGACTTGGTTATTTCTTTACAGAAACTTGCGACGAGAAATGATTTATTGGTATAAAAGAATTTATAATGTTTTGACATGTTTGTAAATATCTGTTTGTGTGTAAATGAAAAACGAAATATTATTTTGATGGATGACTTTAATGAATTGGTTGATTTTTTTTTTAAATCACTTTTTATGTTAGTATTAATGAGTGGCTGAAAAGCAAAGACAGCAATCTACCACGGAAGCCATTTTGAGAAAAACTAAAAAAAAAGGATAACTAATAAATTTGTCGCCTGCCCAGTTGGTTAGAGCTCGCTCTACCAATCACGCAGGTCTGGGTTCGATTCCCGGTCAGATCAAAGTGAATTTGAGAATTATTCAATTCAAAGTTGTGATCGAAGACTGGGTGTTTGTGATGTCAGTTCACATCATTTCCTCTCCTCCCATCCTTCTGATTCTTTAATTACTGGGTGTAGCAATAGCGATTAGCCAACCAATAGTGTTGTTATAGCCTAATCCTTCTGTCCCTACTACTCATTTTGAAAAAAAAAGTGAGGTTGAGCGACTGATTAACAAACAGTTCTCGTAGAAAAACTTCTGTTGAGATACCTCCATTAGGAGGCCATATGCTCCACATTGGGAGCGGACATGGATTAAAAAAATAATGTCTTACTCAACTCAATGCAAACTGTCTGGGACACACAGCTGTACACGATCAAAACCAAATGCCATTTTTTCAACGCTTGCATTCTAACAGTATTGCTTTACGGTAGCGAATCATGGCACCTGATGGAGATTAAAAAAAACTGTGTACTGAGATTCGAGAACAGATGCTTGCGTCGGATAATGGAAGTGGGGTGGTTTGATTTTGTGAGGAATTTGGAGATGAGGATTCGGTGGTTATGAAGAGACGATGGAATTGGTTGGGTCACAGGCTGCGGATGCCTCCGGAAAGCCTTAATCCTGCATGCTTCTTTTTCCGACCGGTGGGATTCCGACGGCCTGGACGACCATTGGGTACTATGCATAGGATGTATTCGGTGGAACATTTTTAATGTTTGACTTCGAAAAAAATGGTTGTGTTCATCAATCTTTATTATAGTCAGGGTAGACCATAAAGGGTGTCTTTAAATTTGAATCTTTTGTGATCTTTGAAACTTATCCGCTTCCTATTCTGAGCATATGACCACTACACGATTTTGTGTGTCCTCCCTGCCAATCTCTTTGCTTTCTACGGGTCAGCACGGTGCCCAGTAGCTCTGTCAAAACACCTAATAAAAGAACAGGATAAATCGAGTGGTTGAATAAGGTAACCACTAGTCCTGTCCTAGCCCTATCCTTCTATCACTACTATTTTTGGAAAAAAAAGTCGAGCTTCTGAGTAACCAGCAGTTCTCGTAGAAACTCTTCTGTTGAGATAAACTTAATTAATAGTCCATATGCTCCAAATTGGGAGCGGACATTGGCTTAAAACAATATCTCAAACATCCATGCTTTTAAGCAAATTGCTCAGCCTTTATTTTTCCTAGGTGAGGACTAGTGGTTAGCTAATCAATTATGCTATACTCCGTTATTTTGATTAGGTTAGTGGAAGGGTGATTTTAAAGGTCACAGGCATCCACGCCTTCTTACACAAATCAATACATCGATTGAGAAATCAGTCTTTAAAACATATTTTGTATTATAAGTTCGTTTATTTCTTAATAAATAACTACATTTCATAAATAATAATTTAATAGAATAATAAAATTGCAAGCTGATAGATATATATTTATATTAAAAAACCCACGACTATTTGCCGAGTGCGTTCAATCAATAATCGAGAATAAATAAAACGAAGATAAATAATTGTTTGAATTAATTCAAGATGCTTTTATTGAATCCTCATCTACTTCTTCCTATTCTGGCTCATCATATCAGCACTAGGAGTCATCACTCCTTTGTTTTGAACTGGACTTTTTCCACTCGATCCACCTTTGTTTGGTGGACTTCCAGCATTGTTTTTAGGACCGGCAGGTCCCATTGCCGGGCCAGCCTTTTTGCCGTTCATGTTGGAGCCTTTTTGCATAGGATTGCCCCGTTTATGACCTTTCATTTTGTTTGAACTAGTTGCTGCCGCGGCTGCGCTGGCGCTTCCCTTTCCGGACGAGCTGGCTGCGCTTGCCGCGCTAGATCCACCGCCGGAAGACGAAGCGGAAGCGGAAGCACTGCTCGAGCCTCCGTCGTCGTACCATTCAGGTTCGTGAGCCATAGTCGTGGTTGTTGTATACATTGTGGTTGTGGTTGGAGCCATTGTTGTTGTTGTTTCTTCCCAATAGTAATCGTCTGGCATGTGCATCGTGTCACTCGGACGCGGAACGGACACACTTTTGTCAACCTGTCAAAATAAAATATCGAATACTAGCTCAGTAAATGGCATTGAAACATTTTTAAAGTAATCAAAAACAGGCGCTGTCCAATTTTGGGTAATTTTTAACCTTCTTCTCACCATTCACGCATTACATCATATGAACCCTCGAGAGGTAAAGTGAGCCAAATAGTAAAATGACTTTAACTTTTAAAAAAGTGCAATGATATCTTTACTTGGTGTTTTGGTGGATTGCATATTTTTACTTTACGGAGATAACACTATTGCAATGTGTATAAACTGAGGTTATTTCACTTTTACGATACTTTAAGACATGCATGGGCAACCTTTCCTAGGTCTGGGGCCAAATTATCATTCTGTCTCCGAGTCAAGGGCCGGACCAAATTATTAAACATAATGAAGTAATATTAAATTAAATAAAACACGTTGCTATTTCTTATATGGTGTTGATCATGAAGCCACTGCAAGCGCCCATGTCCTTTCCATTATTGAATCCCTACCTGGAACTATTAATTTCTTTCTCTAATACTTCGCCGAGATGAGTCAGGGCCGGACAAAATAGCTCGGCGGGCCGGTGGTTGCCCATATATGCTTTAAGACATGGGTGTCCAACCGGTAGATCGCGATCGAACGGTCGATCCCAAAGCAAAATTTGGTCGATCACGAAAGCTTCCGCGATTTTCGATAAAATATATAATTTAAATATAAAATATACAAAAATTTAATTATTTTGTAAGAACATACATATCTAATGATATATATTTCGCTCTCAAAATAAGCATATCTAAGTTTGAAGAAGGAGAAAAAACCTTCCTAAATAAAATTTCTTATAAGAATCATGTTAGAAGTCGATCGCGAGAAAACTTAAGATTGAAAAGTCGATCCCAGGGCAAAAAAAGGTTGTACACCCATGCTTTAAGACGTGTAGAATATTACAACGCATCTAACATTTTTTTCTAAAAAAAACTTGGCTCACTTCACCTTTAATGGGCCCATATAATGATTTATTTACCCTTGTCTAAATAATGTATTTTTTAGCCCAAAAGCACCATCAAACAAAACATCATAAGGTTTACAATAAACACAAATAAAGATATAGATGATAATGGTCGTCATTAGCAAAACCGGTAACTCAGTGTCCCTCTTTATTACAAGGATATGGAGAATTGTACAACAGAGGCGAGTGTTGTGTTGATGACATCACAAACACTCAGCCCTTGAATAAGACTTCTCTTATCAAATTAACAATCAACTCAAATATAAGAGAAAGCTGATTCTGACAAAATATTATTTTTAAAAAAATGCACTACAATTTAAAGCAGTCAAAATACAAAAGGAGAAAATCAATTATTTGATACCATACGACTCATTTAACACCTCCATGCCCATGATGCAATCCCAAATAGTTGAGCCATTAAATCATTCAATATTTCTCTTAATATTGTCAATAAGTACTTATCATTTTAGGTATTCTAGCATATATACATTTTAAAAAATTTTTTTTAGCTTCTAACTTAGGTTTAAATACTGTCAATAAACAGTGAAACTGAGATGCCATCATGGCAGGGAACGTGATTTTTTAGGATGGCATATTACGGGTTAACTTTTCCAGTTATAAGCTCAAGAAATGCGGTTCCAATACCCACATTTTCTTAAATATCTATTTTAATATGGGTGATACAATGTTTATAGTTAAGGTATTCTTATATCATAGTTTTTTGGACCTTTTGTAGTTTATATAAATACGCGATAACGAGATAAGCGCTCGCTTATCAGCGATCGTTCGTAAGATAGCTGGGCTAAACGCGTCAGTTGCAAATTCATATTTGTGCTGGGATGACGTCTTTTTTACGCGCAACTTAAAATATGATTATTTATTAAAAAAAACACGGATTTTTACAAAAAAAATGTATGAGGAATGATGCAGAGAGATATTTTAAAGCCCTTAGACATTTTTTTTTTTGAAATTCATAAGAATAAGGCCAATAATGAGGAAACCACTGGGGTCCCTAAACGACCCCCATCGGCAGAGAAGTATTTTTCTAGTCTCCGAGCCGCGAGAGTTAATGTAGTCAAAATATAAAACGAGAAAATCAATTATGTTATATTTACCGAATTCATGAAGACAAATGCACCCATCAGAATAAATCCGAAATTAATCTTTGCCATTTTGATTTTTGTTTTATTCAAATTCTGTTTATATGTTTATTGAGGCAAGAGACTCAAAGGACTGAAGACTCGAGTGGACTGTGCCACTTCAAACCCCAACAAGGCCTTTTATACTTGAACGATTTATTTTTAGTTATTATCAAACAATCATTATTTAAACTTATCAAATATGTATAGTTTAGCTATGTAACTAAAAGTAATTTTTACTATTATGTCAGCGATATCATTATGAATTTGAATTCTTTTGTGTATATGGTATATTTGTATCTAATATATTCTATTTAGACGGCACGTCAAAACCAGACATTATTATTTCTATACAAGTGACTTGCTATGAGAAATGATTGATAGTGTTTAGACGTGTTTGAAAGTACGATTGCGTTTTTTGATTAAATATGAATTGTTTTCTTGATCGATGACTGTTTGTATAAGTATTGAAGCTTTTGTCGTTATTTTTTTATGTTTGGTTTTGATATAGGCGCAACTAACAAATGAATTGCACAAATTATGTATATGTGTATATAAATAAGCAAATCAAAATTGTAAAAAAAATAAAATTATATCAGGCGCCTATTGTGGTTTAGTCGGTTAGAGCTTGCCCTACTGATCAGTTGGGTCTGGGTTCGATTCCGGTACCTTAGACGAGGTTGTTTTTTCTCATATTCGATCCCAATTTTGAGTATATGTCCTAAAGGTATTTTAACGTAAGTCTTTCTACGAAAACTATTCGTCACTCAATTGGACAACTTTTCTTTTCCCATGAGAGTAGGGTTAGAAAGTTATCGCTAGGGCAGGACTGGCGGTTTACAAATGCCACTCTAGCATTGGGAGAGTGGGAAGGGAATTGTTAGACATAACAAACACCCATGCCTTGTTAAAGAAATCGATAAATTGATTAAAATAAAACAAATCAGTAAATCAGTCGCAGATGAAAGCAACGTTGATCATTACGCCACGGTCCCGACAAATTTTGTAAACAACCAGTCCTTTTTTTGAATACAAAAAAGGTGACGGAACTTACTTCTTGTAGAGCTTTTTTTAAATTTAAGAATATGGCTTCCCAATGGAGGTATTTCAACATAAGTTTTTTTTACGAGAACTGATTGTTAGTCAGTTGCTCAACCTACATTTTAAAAAAAGAGTAAGGATATAAAGATAGGACTGGTACAGGACTAGTGTTTAACTAATCGTTTTCACTTTTTCTTGTTAATTTTAGGATTGGGAGAGTGAAAGAGGTAGATATCAAAAATACCAAAACCATCTAACAGAAATTGATCTTGTAGGTTAACACCTTTTCGCGAAATCATGATTTAAAAAAAAAGTACTTTCAAATGTCTTTCGATATGAAAATTCAAAAGTTTTCAAAAGAAAATAAAAATATTTTTTTCCGAACGTTGATTTGAAACATTATATATGTCGAGAAAAAGGGTGCCGGAACGCCGTTCCAACGCGTTACACGGGAACAACGCACTGAAAGAGACTTATTGTTGATGTATGAATGAATAAAAATGGAATAATCATTCCTCTTTGAATGCTTAAAGTAAAAGATTGATAGATGAATTTTACTCAAACATGTGTTGTGCAAATGGATTGTGTTTGACAGTGTTGCGCAAACAATAACGTTTGATGCCTTCTTTTAACCCAATTGTGAATGTTAGTTGAGAGTTTGGCATGAATTTGTTTGAACCTGTCGGTGGTGCAATGTACAGGTGGCATCTTTTAAAATCACTTTGTCAATTTTCATTCAAATGCATGGGTGTTTGTTATGTCTAAAAATTCCTTTCCACTCTTACAGTCTTAAAATATCAGGGTGATTAGCTAACCACTAGTCCTGTCGTAACCAGGGCTGTGGAGTCATTAAAAAATAAGACGACTCCGACTCCAACTCCGACCATGGCTTAAAACGTAACTGTAATTTTTTTTTTATTCTAAGTAGCATGCAATCAATTTGATACAATTTTTTTTTTAAAATGATTCAAAGTTATAAGTTTTTTTCTAGCTCAACTCCAGTTAAAACAGTCACACTCCGTGTCCACAGACCTGGTCGTAGTTCTGTTCTCTCTTTTCTTACTGTCTTCAAAATTTCTTTCGAGATCCCTCTATTGGGAGGCCATATGCTTCACATTGAGAATGTGCATAGATAAAGAAATTTAAAATATCTACAACCCGAGGTGTATACCTGAATCCATATGCTCCACATTGACAGTGGAGGAAATGCTGAAGATTCTATGGCAGTGACATCTGTGAATGATATACTTCAGCTGTTTCTCTGTGTTAATTCGATAAACGTTCGATTTCTTGTTAATAGATGTCGCCATATTCAACATTTTTTCAACTTTCACAAATGAACTACAGCGACACCTACAACGAAGAAAAGTTGTTACTTTTACGGCGTTCAATATCAACTCTTGGTGGAAAGGCATTATATTCAAAAAATAAAATACAAATTTGTAATAATTCCACTTTTATTTAAAAAGATCAGGACCGGTTTCGGTCATGACAAGCATTATCAACTCATGAGGGAAACTGGTCGTGATCTTATTGAAAAAAAATGAATTAGTACAAATGATTGATAAAATCAAGTTAAATAATATTTTCAAAACATCACAGTTGAGTTAAGCATTCCTTATTATTCTATTCCAATAACATTTATCTGTAAAATATAAACAGAAATTCAGTGGCGTGACAAGCAGAGATCGCCTATTTTTTTTAAATAAAAAAAATCACCTCAACCAAAACTCACTATTTACTTTGTTAATTAAATCAAATAAATTTAAAACTATTTATTTTTTGTCAGCTTTTATTGGACATTCACAGCTAAATAAATGTTGAAACTAGTCCCGTCCTAGTCCTATTATTTGTATTCCTACTCACTTTGAAAATAAAGAGGTCAAGCAACTGAGTAATTTAATAAACTTTTGTTGAGATAGCTCCACTAGGAGGCCATATGCTTGACATTGGGAGCGGATACGGTTCATTTTCATTTTCAATTTCTCTTTGACTACCTTTATAGATTGTTGCCAATCATGTTTTTAGCCTTTCGAGAATGTAAAATACTGTAAAAAATTCGAGGAAATCTTCATGTAGATTCGCAACAAGGAAAATCATATTGCTGTTAATTTTCTACAAACACGTATCGTAATTTTTGTCAGTTTTTAAGATTTTGATGTAATTAATTCGAGTAATCAAATCGGTGAACCAACAAGAGTTTTCTTCAAATCATTTCTCTACCGCAGTGCCAAAAAAGTATTGACAGAAAAAAAATAATACCTAATCTTTCATCTTTGTGATATTTACAATATTTCCTCGCACCCTTCTAGTACTAAAATTAACGGGGCAAAGCGAGAGTGATTAGTTAACCCAGTGGCGGTTCGTGACCTAAAATCTTGGGTGGGCTAAAGAAAAATTTAGCATTGTTATACTATCTACAAAATTGTGCATGTTTCCACTTCACCTTATACATTAACTTCCAAGCAAAATGCAGGTCGGGCTAAGCCCACCTAGCCCAGTACGTAGAACCGCCACTGAGTTAACCACCAGTCTTGTACTTCGTCCTAGCCATATTCTTATATTCTTTCTCTTTTTCAAAATAAGATAGGTTGGGCAAATGAGTTACAAGCAGTTCTTGTAATAAAACTTCAGAACGTACAAGACAAAAGGTCACCTTTTTTGAATTAATGTTCAAATATCATAAATTGCTTGCTTAATGAACAGATATGATTCTGTTTGCACTTCACTCCGGTACTTTTCATTTCTCTTGTTTCAACCTTTTTTAAACTTTAATAAATGTGTAACAAATCACTTTAAATATGCCCAACAGTAAAAAAGATTTAATTTTCAAGTTTATTTTATTAATTGAAACATAATTTACTACAATATTACGGTATTAAATATAAATAAATACGTTTATAGTTGAAGGAGAGAAAATAAATTATAGTTCATTGTCACCATCCTGGCAGAAGGTGGTTTATATTATATATAACAAATTGACAGTTCTGAGTAACTAAAGAACATAAAAGAAAGATTTTTCATGCTGAAGGTATTCCCTTGGGAAATTCTGGAAAAGTGTTCATCTTGAGTTATCAATATATTCCTACCATGCACGGAAATATTTAAAAAATCCAACAGTTCTCTTACATCATTTTTGTCAATTTTGTTAAAACATTAATTATAAATGACAATATAAAAAGAAAACTACATTAATACTTTTCAATCGTAGATTATTGAAGATCTTTAATACCACATATCCTTTCGTGATGATTTACGACCCGAAGCCGCCTCACCGGCTGCATTCGATACTCCTTTCCCACTAGAACTTGCTGCTGCAGCTACGCTTGAACCTGCATCGCATCCAGAGGAAGCGGCAGAAGCTGCAGAAGAGCTACCCTTTTTGCTTGAGCTCGCAGCTGCGGCAGCGGAGCTACTGCCTTTTCCTCCGGAAGATGCAGCCCCGGCAGCACTCGATCCACCCATTCCGCGCCCTTTACCTCCAGAAGAACCACCTTTGCCTCCCTTGTGGCTCATACTTCCAGGACCTGTATCACCACCTTTGTCTCCTGAATAAGTTTTAGGAGGCATATCTTTATGATCAGAATCTGTAGGCTTTGATTCACCCATTTCACCGGAATTTCCCATTTCAGCTGAGCTTGCAACGCCTTTGTCATCTTTATGGTTCATAGGTACAGGTCCAGTAGCACACGGATCACCTTTGCCGCCAGAGGAAGCGGCAGAAGCTGCAGAAGAGCTACCCTTTTTGTTTGAACTTGCAGCTGCGGCGGCGGAACTACTGCCTTTTCCTCCGGAAGATGCAGCCGCGGCAGCACTCGATCCACCCATTCCACGCCCTTTACCTGCGGAAGAACTACCTTTGCCTCCTTTATGGCTCATATTTCCAGGGGCCGTATCACCACCTTTGTCTCCTGAATAAGTTGTAGGAGGCATATCTTTATGATCAGAATTTGTAGGCTTTGATTCACCCATTTCGCCGGAACTTCCCATTTCATCTGAGCTTGCAACGCCTTTGTCCTCTTTGTGGTCCATAGGTACAGGTTCAGTAGCACGCGCATCACCTTTGCCTCCAGAGGAAGCAGCACCAGTTGCAGAAGAGCCTCCTTTGTGGCCCATACTTGAAGTGCCCGTAGCACTTGATCCTTTTTTGGAACCAGAACTAGCAGCCCCTGCGGCGGAACTGCCACCTTTACCTCCGGAAGAAGCAGCTCCGGCTGCACTAGAGCCACCTTTTCCGCTAGAACTCGCTGAACCAGCAGCGGCACTTCCTCCTTTTCCACTAGAACTAGCCGCTCCGGCTGCACTTGAACCGCCTTTACCGGCAGAAGAAGCTGCAGCAGATGCATTCGATCCTTTTTTGGCACCGGAACTAGCAGCTCCTGTAGCAGAACTACCACCTTTACCTCCAGAAGAAGCTGCGCCAGCTGCAGAAGAGCTACCTTTCACACCAGAGCTTGCAGCACCAGAAGCAGCACTTCCTCCTTTCCCACTAGAACTTGCTGCACCAGAAGCGGCGCTTCCTCCTTTCCCACCAGAACTTGCTGCACCAGCAGCGGCACTGCCTCTTTTCCCACCAGAGGTTGCAGTGCCAGAAGCGGTACTTCCTCCTTTTCCGTCAGAACTTGCTGCCCCAGAAGCGTTACTTCCTCCTTTTCCACCAGAGTTTGCTTTGCCAGAAGCGGTATTTCCTCCTTTTCCACCAGAACTTGCTGCGCCAGTAGCGGAACTTCCTCCTTTTCCGTCAGAGCTTGCTGTTCCAGAAGCAGTACTTCCTTCTTTTCCGTCAGAGCTTGCTGTTCCAGAAGCGGTACTTCCTCCTTTTCCACCAGAGTTTGCTTTGCCAGAAGCGGTACTTCCTCCTTTTCCGTCAGAGCTTGCTGTGCCAGAAGCTGTACTTCCTCCTTTTCCGTCAGAACTTGCTTTGCCAGAAGCGGTACTTCCTCCTTTTCCGTCAGAGCTTGCTGTGCCAGAAGCGTTACTTCCTCCTTTTCCACCAGAACTTGCTTTGCCAGAAGCGGTACTTCCTCCTTTTCCGTCAGAGCTTGCTGTTCCAGAAGCGTTACTTCCTCCTTTTCCACCAGAGTTTGCTGTTCCAGAAGCGGTACTTCCTTCTTTTCCGTCAGAGCTTGCTGTTCCAGATGCGTTACTTCCTCCTTTTCCACCAGAACTTGCTTTGCCAGTAGCGGTACTTCCTCCTTTTCTGTCAGAGCTTGTTGTGCCAGAAGCTGTACTTCCTCCTTTTCCACCAGAACTTGCTGCGCCAGAAGCGGAACTTCCTCCTTTTCCACTAGAGCTAGCTGCTCCTGAAGCGGCACTTCCACCTTTCCCACCAGAACTAGCTGCTCCAGCTGCGCTTGAACCACCTTTACCTGAAGAAGAAGCTGCGGCAGATGCACTAGAGCCATGCACATGTCTGCCAGACCCACGCCAGCGCTCAGGTACAGCCATGGTTGTTGATTTATGCATTTCAGTTGTGGTGTCTTCGTACCAGTCTTCTGTAGTTGTTTCTTCCATCCAGTATTCTGTGGTTGTTTCTTCCACCCAATACTCTGTAGTGGTTTCTTCTTCCATATGCATTTCTGCAGGCGCTTCTTCCTCCCAATATTCTGTGGTCGTTTCTTCCATGGGCATTTCTGTAGTTGTCGCTTCTTCTTCCCAATATTCTGTGGTTGTTTCTTCTTTCCATTCGTCCACGGGCACCGTATCTTCCATTTCATCCCATTGATTTGGAGCGGAGAGACATCTGTCAATCTGTCAACAAATTATAAAACATTTAGCATAGCTGCAAATGTCACATTTTCCCCCAATAGTCCTGCATCTAACAATCAATTGAAACTTATACTAAGATTGGTTGTCCTATGCGACCCAAAAATCTATCATAAAATGAAATTAACATTAAAAACTAATTGTGTAATTCAGGACTGGATAAGAGGAAAAAATTGCATAGGAGTATTTAAAAAAAACACTCCTTCCCTAGAACAGCGAGAATTGCTTCGAGACTAAACGAGCCCCTTGTTAACATATTGGCAGCCCACCGCTGAACCACTGGTTTCAAAATTATTTGCCAAGAATGTCACCATAAAGCACGTGTCAAACAATATGTCAAATTTAATTTTATAATAAACAAACAATATATATTAAATAATTAATCAGTGTTTTAAAAATATTCACCGAATTTAAGAAGCACACCAAAAGTAGATATCTTAAATACATCCTGGCCATTGTTTTTTTTTTACAATAATTAAAACAATTTTTATAAGTTACTATGTGAGGATACACTGGAGAATTGTGCCTAGTCAAAATTTACCCCATTCTTTTATACTAAAATTACTCGAAAAAAATGTATTTTTAAAACAATTGTTTTTGTTGACGAATAAGACAGTTTGATTGAGTAACATACTACTATATATACAAGGGGTTGGCAACTGTTTTGTTAAAATATTGCAATATTAATTGTCTTCCTATTTTGTGTACAAACTGATTTTTCAACAGATTTATAGATTTGTATTCGAAGACGTGTATGTTTGTAATGCTTCTATTGCCTCGAATTAGCTAACAACTAGTCTTGTCATTGCACTTTTATCCTCAATCTCTCCGAAAAGAGATCGCGTACGATTGAGTAATAAACAGTTCTCATAGAATAACTTGAGCGCCATTTAAAAAAAAACCATGTTCGCTTCCAATGTGGAGTATATGGCCTCCAAACGGAGGTGTCTAAACATAAGTTTTTCTACGAGAACAGATTGTTACTCAGTTGTTCAACTTGTCTGAGGTTTTTACTTGTGTAACGGTTTTTCATAAAAGGCTAAGACAGGACTAGTGGTTGGTTAATCACTCTCCCTACACCAGGTTACTTAAGAATTGGATTGTGATTGTGATCACAAACATCCATGCCTTCGAACATAAAATTGATTTGAAAAATGCTTTTCGTACTGGGATTCGAACTCGGGAGGTTCGGCTTAGGAGCCAACGACGTTGTCCGATGTGCCATGGACATATTTATGAAAATTCGCTATACGGGGAACTGCCACATATGCTATAGGAGGGACACCAGAGAGGCCTTACTGTATTACACAATACATTACTTTTAATCAGGGCTGTGAGTCGCGTAAAAAAAAAGACGACTCCAACTCCAACTTCGCGAATTTTTAAAAATAATTTCTTTTCAACTTATATATATGTATTCCATCAGATCATCTTTAGTCAGACAAGCATGAAATGTCAACACTTTTGAATTTTTTTTTTGAATATACATTAAACATATTTAAAAAAAAATCAAGCCGTTCATTTTTCGCGACTCCGACTCCGGCCAAAATACCGCGACTCCGACTCCACAGCCTTGCTTTTAATATCATCTTATTGGTTCTAGCAGTCTCCATGTTGTCAATCCCTGATGCATACAATTATTATGGCATATTCATATTAAAATACAAAAATTATTCAATTAAATTTAAAAACTGTTCATTTATACAATATAAACAATTTTAAAATGGGCCTATTTTTATACAATAACGACAGCAGCTATAAACGTTACTCAAAATTCAATTGATTAATTAAAAGAAATAAAATTAATATTACATAAATGATTTATTGGTGCATTAATTTGTTTTGTTTATATGTATTGTAAAAGTGTTAAAATTTGAATAAAAAGTGATTAATTGATTTATGACAAGACATATGTTTTTATATTACAATCAATGACCGTAACTGTATAACATCATATATTGTTTTGTTAATTGTCAAGTCAATTTTAGTAGCTGAGTGGTAATGTATTGTAGTCAATGAATTCGAATCCCTGGTGGGACATTCGTAAATATCGATATTACAATCAAATCCAAAACATCTGTAAATAAAACAACATCAGGTATGAACATTTTATTTTAATATTTTGTAATTTGCTTTTGCTACAATTATATGAAAATATATAAACACATGGTATTTGAAACTTCTACGAAATTATAAATCCCAAAAATCTGTTTTATTATGAGATCCCTAATATATGCATAATAAATTTTGTTTAAAACCCCAGATTTTAATCCTTTAACCTGAATATAATGCATTTTTTCAAAACTGATCCCAAGAATAGACACCAAAGTCAAAACATTTTCCAAAAAAGTGCCGGGACTTAAGACAGCAAACAACCTGAAAACCTTTGTCTCGGGACAGAATCCCTAATGGTCACCCTAGAACCCGATGGCAAGGTTATGCTGCGCGTAGTTCTTACATAGGTAAGGAAAAAATAAAAATATGATCTTTTTCAATTCATTTTAAAATTGGGCACAATTTAAAAGACAAATTTTATAAATAGCTTTTATTTATTGTAATAAATATTATTTGACAGTACACATAACACTTTTCTCTTAATAAGTATCTGGAATATTGCGTTTTGTATTATTTCTCCTATTTCGAAACTGTCACTTTCTGCTGTCTACGATCTAGTCTCTCTTGGCGAGTGGTCCTAGTCTTGTCAGCCTTAATGGAATTCTCATTGGGCTTCCTCTCAGTGATGATCGTCGTTTCCACTGGTGAATTGTTATGTGACGATTTATGTACCGTTTTGGTTTCGGTGACAGATGCTGGCGATGGTAAAGCCACTCCCTGTTCCACCTGTCAAAAAAAAAAAACATACACATCAAACAGTGAATCTTTGACAGTCACGAGCACTTCAGACTCTTCTAAATAAGTA
The DNA here is from genome assembly GCA_031772345.1 of Himalopsyche anomala. NCBI lineage: Eukaryota > Metazoa > Arthropoda > Insecta > Trichoptera > Rhyacophilidae > Himalopsyche > Himalopsyche anomala. The sequence goes on from CM062843.1 coordinate 6,193,514, forward strand.
TATTGACACGAGAATAGCACTGCAGAGTTTTAAATTGTGTCAATTTGATGTATACCCTGTTAGGATCTTGACACTAATTAAGGGTAGTATAATATTACATTTTCTTCTCGTATTTGGTTTCTACGGTTGGTATAAATAATTGTAGCCATGTTTACTGTTGTTACAGTCGAAAACACCACCAACAATTAACAGTTTTTTTAAATATATGTCCTCTTAATGGTAGTATATCAGAAACATATTTTTTCTACGAGAACTGTTTGTTACTCAGTCTCTCAACTTCTCTTTTTTAAAGAGAGTATTAGACATAGAAAGATAAGGCTAGGACAGAACTAGTGCTAATTAACTAATCGCTCACACTACGCCCAGTTATTGATTAAATAATCATATACATTTGAAATAGGTATTAAAATGACTTGTATGCAGTGGCGTAACTACTATACAGCGGGAAATTAGGCTCAGGGGTACAAAATTAATATCCATATTAAAATTTTATATAAAAAATAAATGAATAATGTTTGAAAGCCCCTGTCAAACGAGTAAATTGCATGTATGTGAGAAATAATAATAAAAAAGTAATGTCCCCAATCTTCGAATTTACAACTGGAAGTCGTCCAAAAATAGAGACCCTTATAGTTACGCCGCTGCTGTTTTGAGATAAGTATGCTTTGAAACTTGCTTATCTTGGACTGGTTGTGACAGTGTGTTTAAAAATAATCTGTTATATTTACCAAGAATACGAAGAAAGCCATGATAAGGAATCCGAATCGAATATATGCCATTTTTAAATATGTGAAATATTAGCTTTTATCGGGGAAGATCTTGGATACTTGATGTCGTCTTTGGGCTTGAGATGATCTGTGACTTTCCAAGCCCAAACTTATCCTTTTATACTAAATTGATATTTTGACACGAAAACATATATGGAAGATATGCTAGATGTTATTTGTTATTTAAAGAGACGCAGATATTTCTTTTGAATTGAGAAAACAAATCGAATTTGCATCAAAAACAAATTAATTTACGTAGAATTAAATTGATATTACTTTAAAAAAAAAGTGATTTGAAAATACTTACATTAAATAACAATTGATTGGCTTAATACAATTTTTAGAAATCATTTTGTTAAACAAATATGCACACAAACATAACGTTGAAAACATATGTTTTTGATAATTTCAACAAAAACGTATTTCAAATAAATATGTGTATTAATTTCTTTGCTTAATTTCAATGACCTGCTTATAATACCGCTACAGACACGGCTCAGTGGTAACGCTCCGTGCTTTTTTGTTACAGTATATTGTATCGATAATATATAATATATATTTTTTTTAAGTTTATGAAGTAAATCAATATATAATAAAACACGGTGGTAGAGTGTTAACATCAACTTAGAATACAAATGTCGCGGGTTCGAATCCCAGTACGGACAGCTTATGTGAAATCATTTTACGAAAGCATGGATGTCTTGAATTCACTCCAACTCCTAAAAACAGGAGAATCGGGAGGAATAAGTTAACAACCAGTCCTGTCGTAGTCCTATTATTCTACCCATATTCTCTTTGAAAAAAATAGTTTGAGTAAAAGAGTAACAAACAGTTCTCGTAGAAAAAAAACTGTTAAAATGTCTTCATTAGCAGACCGTATGCTCCACATTAGTGAAGCGGACTCCTTATTGTAGCTCTTTGTTACTCAGTCACTTAAGCTCTATTTTTAAGAGAGAGTAGTAGGAATTGAAATATAAGGCTAGGACAAGATTAGTGGTTAACTAATCGGTCTCGCTACACTCAGTAATTAACACCCATGCCTTCGAACAGAATTCGATAATTTTTTATCTTGAGGTACTCTTTGAGGAAGCCAAGAACCATTAATCTACCAATAGTCGTTTCCTTTCCTTACCGACATAAAAGAGAAAATTTGTCGTTTCCTATGGCGCAGCAGTTAGCGTGGTGGGTTTCCATGCCGGATGTCACTGGATCGAATTCCAGTACGGACAATTTAAAAAAATATATTTTTGCATCAATTCATGGATTTTTGCTCGAAGGTATTGATGTATGTATGAATTTTCTCCCACTCATCTTATCATAAAAAAATGGTCGTAGCCAGAACTATTACCTAACCACTAGTCCTGTCCTAGTCCTATACGTACTCTCTTCGAAAAAGAAAGATTGAGCAACTGAGTAACAAGCAGGTCTCGCAGAAAATATCTGTTGAGAAACCTCCATTAGGAGGCCAATCGCTCCACATTGGGAGAGGATATGGAATAAAAAAAAGCCCTCTAGATTATCCACGTTCATATAATAGAGTAAGCGGAGGGAAAGTAGCCCTCATAGAACTAGTGGTTAGCTAATTGCTCTCGCTACGCCTTCTTTTTTAGGATTGGATGTTTCATCCCAAATTTATAAATTAATTTATAAAAACTGTCATTAATCAAAATACAATGTTCCTTTGTACTTTATTCCACTTTATTTATTAGGTCAGGACCCATTTCGCTCATTGCAAGCATTGTCAACCGATTGTCATTGTCAGTTGACAATGCTCGCAATGACCAAAACCGATCCACCTATTAAATAAAAAGGAATAAAGTACAAAGAAATATTGTGTTTTTATTAATATAATGCATTTCCAACAAGCATTGGCAGTGAACAACCAGCGACAGTGAAAACTGTCATTACTGAGTTCCAAACCTTGGCAAAAATATCAAAATAAAAACACAAAAATATTCGTAATTCGTTTTTCTTTATTGTAATAAACACAAAAAATAAATACAGTTATGTTATAATTATTTATCAATTATGTAAAATAATGAATTAACTGAATTGCCTATTGGTCAAATCACTTTGCGGCCTAAATCTTGACGCTCTACTGTTGGCAAATCTTGCAGCCAGTTCGTCCTTTTTGTTCTGGACGTCGGAAGGTTCTTGGGGCTGGACGTTGACCGTGACAACTTTGTCTCCATTTTCATCACGCGTTGTCGTTCTTGTCACAAGGTTGCCATCGTTGTCGGTGCGTGTCGAGGAAGTAATGGACCTGCTTTGGATATTAGCTGATGCAGGCTTCGGCTTGTCAGATAGAAAGTCTTCCCTCTGTTTTTGTATATTGAGCAATGCTTGGTTCAAATTTTGGTGTGGTTTTAATGTATCTTTTTTGCTATGTGCTGAAGAAGTAGAAACTCTATCCATCTTAAAAAAACAGTGACAATTATACTATTACATTTATTAAATATGACTTTGCCGCCTGCTATGGCCCAGTTGGTTAGAGCTTGCTCTACCCATCACGCAGGTCTGGGTTCGATTCCCTGTCAGATCACAGTGAATTTGAGAATTATTCAATTCAAAGTTGTGATCAAAGACTGAGTTTTGTGATGTTAATTCACATAATTTCCTCTCCTTCCGTCCTTCTGATTCTTTAAAAACTGGGTGTAGCAATAGCGATTAGTCAACCACTAGTTCTGTTCTAGCCTTATTCTTCTTTACCTACTACTCACTTTGAAAAAAAGTGAGGTTGAGCACCTGAATAACAAACAGTTCTCGTAGAAAAACCACACCTCCATTAGGAGGCCATATGATTCACATTGGGAGCGGACATCATTGACGAGTGATGTATATAAAGAATAGTGCTAGGACAGGACTAGTTGTTTACTGATCACTCTCTCTAAGCCTTGTTTTTAATTGGAATGGATGGGAGGAATTTTTATACATCACAAACATCTACGTTTTGGAACTGAAAATCGATTAAAAAAAAAAAAAAAAATGCTTTTCTTACTGGGATTCGAACTCGTAAAGTTCGGCATATAAACCAACGACGTTAACACCTGTGCTAAAGACCCGGCAAACTGATATTTATACCAGGGATAGCAAATAGAATTTGATAGGCATGCCAAAACAAAACCGTTTTTTTGAGTTCGCCATTCCTATTTGTGGTTTGTCTCCTCTGTCTTTTCTTCGGTAACAATTATTTTAGAATGTTAAAAATAATAAAAAAAAATGTCTTACCATATTCAAAAAGAAAGCAATTCCTAAGAAAACCAGTCCAGTATTTATTTTTCCCATTATTATACGATGCTGTCGCTATTCTGCCAGAAAACGTTAAGTGAACCGGTTGACAATAAAACAAATTAATAAACAACAATTGACAAAAATGTTAACAGCTAAAAAACGTTAAGTCGTCTTATCGTCTTTGGGTAGCTGTATAATTAAGAACTATGTACAGCTAAAAAGCGTTAAGTTATATGTTAGTTTCAGCCAGTAATAACTACCAACGAAATATACTTAGTTTGTATTACTTGTTTAAATATCGAAAGAAATATGAGTGAATTTGTGACTCAAAATACACAATTTTCGATTTAACGTTTTCTGGCATAAATATAATATAATAAGAATTGAAATAAACTTCAATATGGCTTAGTGCCCAAGCAAATTCTCGAGAGCTACTGTGTTGAAAAATTTGCTTGCAAAGTTTTTATAAGATTTTTTTATTTGAATTTTTATATGTATAAAAGTAGAAAATAAAACGTTTTTTTATATTTTTTTTTTGAAATCACAAAGCTAATATTAATTTTTCATGTTACATGTAAGTATTTGTGTTGAATTAGTATGGAAAATATAAAACAAAACATATCATGTGAAATGTTTGACAAGTATAAAAAATGATTTACTTTCGAAGTGTCATATTTATTTTAACAATAGAATTTGATAATTTATGTTTTTATAACAAAATTAAATTGTGTTTTTTTTTCTTTCTTCTTCTTTGGCCGTATTCACTACCTATGTGAAGCATATGGCACTTCAATGATTCCTTGTCTACGGTCAGTTGCTTTGCTTACTATATGTGCCAGTTGAATGCCATCATCAGTAAGTTCAGTCGAGTAGATCCTATGGATAGTACACGGTGGTCGTCCAGGATAGAAAGATAGGGCAGGATGGATGAGAAAGGATTTTTTAGACATCACAAACAACCACGTTTTCGAACAGAAATCATCCTGAATTCATACATAAAAAAACAAAATTGAACGTTTACAAAGCTACAACTGAATCCATCAAAAATGTATGCTTTTATTACTCAATTTTGCATCCTTAACCACTTGAATACCAAGCGGATACAGGTGTCCGGAACATATGCCAGCGAACATGGATGTCCAAGACATTTAAAGAATCAAATACTTTGTATTCTAATAGAATATAAGCAATATTTTGATGAATATGTGTAGTGGTATCTATACTGAGTCAATATAGGTTTTTAAAATATCGAATTCGAGTGTATATTAAGTAAAATTATTTTTCACAAAAACACGCAGTATCTCTGGGACATATTTATGATTTATTTGCGCGGTATTCAAGCGGTTAATAATATTTGGGCGTGTCTACATTTTTGTCATTATGCAGTGACGTTCTTAGACTATGTGCCGCCCCTAGACAGAGTTTAAAATAGCGCCCTTACTATTACCACTACCAATTTGTCGCCCGCTGTGTTCTAGTTGATTAGATCTTGCTCTACCGACCAAGTGGGTCTGGGTTCAATTCCCAGTAAGGTCAATGTCTAATTTGAGACCAAGCATGTAGGTATTTGTGACGTTAATTTACCCCGAGTTTACCTCGAGCCACTTACAATAAATTCTCATCGAGTTTTTCTTGTATGATCTTTTAAATTTAAAATATTTGGCGCATTGGCGTTAAGCTGTAATGCCAAATATATATTTTTTAAATTTGTAAAAAGCCAAATTGAATCTTTTACTCATTTACGTAATCAAAAAAACGTTCAAATTTGTCTCTTAAATGCTTTTATAACCCAGGTCATTTCTGTTCGCCTTTATTAATTTACATCATTGGTAAATATTGTATTTAAAGAAGGTTTTTGCTATAAAGTTAACTTTTATTTAGTTTATATAAAATATTTAATAATTTTTAAAATGTATTCTGTGATTCTTTGCCGCTCCCTAAGGCTTACCGCCCTTAGGCAACTGTCTAATCGCCTTTGCAAACGAGACGTCTCTGCCGTTATTAAGTATTACAGTTCTACTCAAACTTTCCATCTTTGAGGAGAAGGATTGTTGAAAATAAAGATAAATTTCTCCACACTCCTCTCCGCCACGCCTTCAACAGTTGGAATGCCTGCAAAGCGTTGTTTTACCAATAAATTCATCAGATCGTCTTCTGAACTCTTGAACTCCTGACGCCCAGCGTTGCGCAATACATTTGGTAACAAAAACTTCACTTCGTAATGAAATTAAAGATAATAGATAATGAACAATCCTTTTCGTTTGTTTTGATGGACAAAAGTATGAATAATCAAAGAACAGTATTTATTATCAACAAATGTGCCCCGATTAATTACAAAACAAAGTCAAACATGTCGTTGATTGTGATTAATTATTAAATGAAATCAATCACAACTGAAACACATGTTTTAAACAAATTTTAAACGACACAATAGTAAAAAATTGGTTTACAAATGTAATCAAAATTGGATAATAATCAATTTTTTTTCGTATATAATGTTTTGACCAAGCCAATAAGTCGACAATTCCTCCTCGGTGTTAGAAAAGGAGGAATTATTAATACACGAGAGAGTGGTCTCTGTATTTGGTGTGCAAAATTCATATTGTAAAATATTACTTCTCATCTTTTTTGTAACATAACAAAATGGCCAAGATATCAAAGATTTTGATATTGGTTGAAGGGTTTACTATTTTTTACATGGTGAGTGAATATGACTAAATTAATTAAGTATAGAAAACTTGCATAGTTGTGAATTACCAATGGATAGCCATAGCGTAAGCACATGTCATTGATATAGTGAAGTGGTTTATTTGTCTTCTTTTCTGGTGATACAGTTCAGGGTGAGCTTCGGTATTGGTCTTATACGTTCAATCTGATGATATCAATTGCTGAGTCTCTGAACTTGTATGTAATGTGGCACGCTATCCATCCAGCTGTAGCTTATATTGTCATATCAGTTTAATACCCCATTAAAAATCCATATTCTCTACTTTGGGAATGAACATAGTCTTAAAAAAGAAGACCTACTTCTGCTTTGAAGTATTGTCTGACATGTTTTAAGATTACTATTCAGATAATAACTTTAAATTTACGACGTAGAAATGTGTACTCCCCTAAATATTATTTAAAATTAATTGTTTTGTTTTGTTATTAGATAAATGTCGGCCAAACAGCAACAACAAAGAAAAAGATAGATATGGTACAAGAGAGCAATACCGATTGGAAAAAAGAAGATAATTGGAATACGGAAGAAAGTAGTGGCTGGAAGAAGGAAGAAGCTCAAGAATGGAGTGAAAAGAAGGAAGAACAATCTGAATGGAAGAAGGAAGACGGCCAAGAGTGGAGTGAGAAGCATGAGGAAGAATCCGAATGGAAACAAGACAATGAACAAGCAGTAGAGAAAGAGTCTGCCGATCACCAAGAAAATAAAAACGGATGGTCAAAAACGGAGGATGTGAAACAGGACGAGTGGAAAGACGAACATAAGGCAAGCGATGACAATGAAATGATGGAGACGAATAGTGTTAAAGAAGAAGAGATGTCAGTTGAGCCCGAAAAGCAAACATTCTTCCGTGGAAACCAGCCAAACCACCGAGGCGGATCTGTAAAGAATGAAGAAGGGTCTGAATATAACGGGAAAGAAATAATTGAGAAAAAAGAAATGACATATCAGGGAAGTCACGAAAATAATAGAAAATGGGAGGACAAAGAAGACCAATATGACTGCGGTGAAGAAGAATATGACTGGGGCTACGAAGACGATAGTTCTGCAGCCAGTGTTGCAGTGTCTGCGGGGGGAAGCAGTGCGGCCGCAGTTGCTGCCTCCGGTGGTTCCAGTGCCGCTGCAGCTGCAAGTTCTGGAGGCGGCTCCAGTGCAGCAGCTGCTGCAAGCTCCAGTGGCTCTAGTGCTGCTGGAGCGGCGAGTTCTAGTGGTAAGGGTGGTTCAAGTGCCGCAGGTGCTGCTAGTTCTGGCGGTTCTAGTGCAGCTGGGGCTGCAAGTTCAGGTGGAAAGGGTGGTTCTAGCGCTGCTGGGGCAGCGAGTTCTAGTGGTAAGGGTGGCTCAAGTGCTGCAGGTGCTGCTAGTTCTGGTGGTAAAGGTGGATCTAGTGCAGCTGGAGCTGCGAGTTCTGGTAGCAAAGGTAGTTCTAGCGCTGCTGGGGTGGCAAGTTCTGGTCGTAAAAGTTCGTCTAGCGCAACTGGAGCTGCAAGTTCTGGTAGTAAAGGTGGCTCTAGTGCCGCAGGTGCTGCGAGTTCTAGTCATAAAAGTTCTTTAAGTGCATCTGGAGCTGCAAGTTCTGGTGGTAAAAGCGGCAGCAGTGCAGCAGGTGCAGCTAGCGCTGGTGGATCTAGTGCTGCTGGAGCAGCGAGTTCTAGTCATAAAAGTTCTTCTAGTGCATCTGGAGCTGCAAGTTCTAGTGGTAAAAGCGGCAGCAGTGCAGCAGGTGCAGCTAGTTCTGGTGGAGTCGGATCAAGTTCCAGTAAAAAAGGCATGGTTCATGAAATGGGTGGTTCAAGCGGTGCAGGGGCTGCAAGTTCTGGTGGTAAAGGCAGTTCTAGTGCGGCAGGTGCTGCAAGTTCTAGTGGCAAAAGTTCATCGAGTGCAGCAGGAGCTGCAAATGCCAGTAAAAAAAGCGGTTCAAGCGCAGCAACCGGAGCTGCTAGTTCTAGTGGTAAAGAAAGTTCTAGTTCAAGTTCAAGCAAGAGCAGTTGGAGTACTTCGAAAAAATCCTCCTCTAAAGGAATGGAACAAAGTTCTGGTGGAACAAAGAGTGGAAGTAGTGGTAAAAGAAGTTCAAGTGCTACAGGTGTTGCTAGTTCTGGAGGAGGTGGATCTAGTGCCAGTAAAAAAGGCATGGTTCATGAAATGGGTGATTCGAGTGCTACAGGTGCTGCTAGTTCTGGCAGTTCTAGCGCAGCTGGGGCTGCAAGTTCTGGCGGTAAAGGTGGTTCCAGTGCAGCTGGAGCGGCTAGTTCCGGTGGTAAGGGTGGCTCTAGTGCAGCAGGTGCTGCTAGTTCTGGCGGTTCTAGTGCAGCTGGGGCTGCAAGTTCTGGTGGAAAAAAAGGCTCAAGTTCAGCTGCAGCAGCTGCTGCCAGCTCTGGTGGAATGGGTGGCTCCAGCGCAGCTGCGGCGGCTGCTGCCAGTTCTGACGGAATGGGTGGTTCCAGTGCAGCAAGCGCAGCCAGTTCTGGAGGTGGAAGTAGTAGCGCTGCTAGCGCCGCTAGTTCTGGAAAAGGAGGAGGCAGTGCATCAGGCGCGGCCAGCTCCAGTTCTTCTAAAAAGATGCACTAATAAGCTTTAAATTGTACGTTTTTTTCCATGGTGATTGGTATTAATTTTATCTTCGTTTTATACTCATTTTGTACAAATCTTTTATGTTATAAAATAAATTGGAATTCTTGATGAATAAAGCTATTTTTTATTATTCTTGAGTAAAACCTCCACTAGACGGACCATTAGCTGGGTGAGCCTGTACCTCTGTATCCCAGAATGAACAATTTGATACAATTATTATTTTCTTTTTATGGTTTTGTCTTCGAAAGCAAAAAGAGGCGTAAACTAATCACTTGTCCTAACCCAGCCACATCCTTTCAACTCATTTGATTGGTCAAATAAAGACAGTGAACATAGCTGCAGTTATTACATTTAGGTTATACCAAACGTAAAAACCAAATACAAAAATCAATATTAGAGACCCACCTTAATTAATATTCAGATCATAAAAAAATTAAGAAACTACTGAAACATTTTTTTTAACATTATGCCTTTCCACCAAGAATTGAAAGTGAAAACTTTGAAAGTAAATATATTCATGCGTGACTGCGTGGTCGAGTGTTAACGTCGTTGGCTTAAAACACGGAGGTTAGGGGTAAGAATCCCAGTACGAACAGTTTTTATAGACTCCCACCCATCCTATCTTAAAAAGCAGGACTTAGCGAGAGCAAATAGCTTACCACTAGTTCTGTCCTAGCCTTATATTTCTATCCCTACTATCGAAGAGAGGTTGAGCAACTGAATAACAAGCATTTCTTGTAATAACTCTTCTGTTGAGATAAACTCCGTCAGAAGGACATGGTAAAAAAAAATAAAAAATATACAAGGTATGTTATATATTGTCTTAATTAAATTTAAAATGATTACAGACCATCTATCGAATATTTTACGAATGATAAATATCTATCATAGACTCAAACCAAATTTTATGTTTTGAATTAATCAAAAGCTTCGAATGATTATCACTAGATTATCGTAGAAACTCTTGTGTTGAGATTAACTCCACAAGAAAGACATGGTAAAAAAATAATAATTATACAAGGTATATTATAGTCTGAATTAAAATGAAAGTTATTACATACCATCTATCGAATATTTTCCGAATGATAAATATATATCATAGACTCAAACCAAATTTTATTTTTGAGTTAATCAAAAGCTTCAAATGAATATCACTAGATGTCAGCAACTTTATTCTCTAATTATTATTTTCCATGTTTTTTATAAAGACCTTTTACTACCTAAAAGCAGACTGTTTGCTTTTGTAAAATGCATTTAATTTGTTTCTTTGTAAATTCCAGGAATACAGCAATATTAAAGCTTTTGTGACAGTTACATAATTATACTAATGACATTTGCTAGAATTGGAATGTATATTAGTTAAAATTAGCTAAAATGATCAAAGCAACCAGAGCAGGGTTGTGATTAGGGTTGCCAGGTGTCCTGGATTGGCCGGGATTGTTCTGGAATTGGAATCGCTGTCCCGTATCCCGGATGAGTACTAAAATGTCCCGGAAATTTGAGCAAATACCGAAAATTTATAGGATTTTGGAATTGGAAAAAACGAGGTTTGGAGATAATCCGCTCGCAATATGGCCTCTTAATGAAGGTATCTCAACAGAATTTTATTCTACGAGGACTGTTTGTTACTTAGTCGCTCAACCTTTCTTTTTCGAAAAGAGTTGTAGGGATAAAATGATAAGGCTAGGGCAGGACCAGTGGTTAACTTATCGCTCTCGCTACGCTCAGTTATTTAAGTATCGGAAAGGGAGGGAGGAAATTTTTAGATATCACAAACACTACAAAGTACTATCAGTCTTTATAAAAAGGTTTATTGTTTTTTTTGAAGGCGTGGATGTACATATATGCAGGAATGGGCTGAAGAGGGCTAGGAAGGGCTCGTGCGAACTCCTTGTTAAAATTTACTAAGGCTAGCGAGCTCCTTGTTAATTTAAGAAAAAGCAATATTCTCAAATCAAATTAGTATATACATATCTGAAATT
>CM062843.1:6204886-6243790 GCA_031772345.1 Himalopsyche anomala
AAACAGTAGTACATTTTTTAGCCATTTACAATGATAGGTTTACGGTAAATTGCATATTGTTACATATTTTAAATATATTAAGTAACAATCGATTTATTATTTAAATATTGCATATAATTGCATAGGAGTAATAAAAAAATCCTTCCCCAGAAAACCGAGAATTGCTTTGAGATTAAGCGAGCCCGTTGTCAACGTATTGGCAGCCCAGCGCTGCATATATGTGATGTATCGATTCCCCGCACTCCTATAATACCTTTAAAATGCAGTACAGGAAGAGCGATTGTGCAATTAACTTTTCCGGTTCTAAGCTCAAGAAATGAGACCCCAATACCCACATTTTCTTAAATATCTATTTTAATATGGGTGATACAATGTTTATAATTAAGGTATTCTTATATCATAGTTTTTTGGACCTTTTGTGGTTTATATAAATACACAATAACGCGATGAGATAACGAGATAAGCGCCCGCTTATCAGCGATCGTTCGTAAGATAACTAGGCTGAACGCGTCAGTTGCAAATACATATTTGTATTGGAATGACGTCTTTTTTACACGCAACTTAAAATATGATTATTTATTAAAAAAACACGGTTTTTATAAAAAAATGTATGAGAAATCATGCAGAGAAATATTTTAAAGCCCTTAGACTATTTATTTTTTTGAAATTCATTAGAATAAGGCCAATAATGAGGAAACCACTGGGGTCCCTAAGCGACCCCCATCGGCAGAGTATTTTTCTAGTCTCCGAGCCGCGAGAGTTAAGCTACAAGCAGTTCTCGTGAAAACACTTAATATAAAATCCATGAAGAGTATGTACATGTCGTTGGTAGTTTTCTACTATCTTTAAAAGTCAAGTCTTTAGGAGATACATAAATGTACTTTATTCTACAGCTATCTCCATCGATTTCTTTTACTATAAAACACCACTGGAATAGTTTCGTCATCAATATCTTTGAGGAAGTTAATAACGAAGAAAAAAAAAGATGTTTCCATCAATGCCATCTTCTACTCCATGCTAAAAAAAAGTATAAAACATTATATTTTTGGTGCACGAGTCAAAGGAATATGTGTGTATAGAAATATAGTGGAATCTCTCATAACGAGTTTGATTCGTTCCAGAATCTTACTCGTTATGTGAAACACTCGTTAAGCGAAACAATTTTTACCATATAAAACAATGTAAATTACAATAAATCAATTTTTATATTTTTAACGTGTATTAAAGTAAAATTACATACTTATAAATTGTTAAGGAGTGTGACAACCTGGAATGCGAAAAACAATGCAACTCCATAAGCTTTTCGGTGGTCAGCTCTTGACTGAACTCGTTCACAAGCTCATCAATTTTTTTGTTATCCACTTCCAGTCCCATGGTATTGGCCAAAGATACAATCTCGTTGACTGTAGACTTCACAGGTACTGTTATAAACCCCTCAAAATCACATTCGACAACGCTCCTTAGCAAAGCTTCTTCCAAGCTGAAGTGAGGGTTCTCTTGGTAACCCCTTCCCACGCCTTGTCAATCATCTTGAGGCAAGCAACGATGTGAAAGTGATCTGTCCAAAACTCTGCGTCACTAGCTGTATTGCTAAGTATTTTTTAATGTGGAGAATATGGAATCTTAATAGAGGTATCTCAACAGAAGTTTTTTTACGACAACTGCTTGTTACTCAGTTGCTCAATTCCCTTTATTCTTCAAAAATAGGATGGATAGAATAGGACTAGAATGGTTGGCTAAGTCTGAACTTAGTCTGGCACGGAAGCCCACTTTAGAGATTAGTTAACCACTAGTCCTGTCCTAGCCTTATCCTTTTATCCCTACTACTGTCTTTGAAAAAAAAGAGAGGATGAGTGACTGAGTAACAAATAGTTCTCGTAGAAAAACTTCTGTTAACATACCTCTATTCAGAGACCATGTGCTTCACATTGGACATTTTTTATTTATGTATCTCAAAGAGTTCCCTCCCACCATCCTAATCCTAAAATAACAGAGCATAGCGAGATCCATTAGCTAACCACTAGTCCCGTCCTCGATCTATCATTCTATCCATAAACTCTTTGAAAAAAGAAAAGTTGAGCGGCTGAGTAAGTAATTAGCAGTTACCGTAGAAACACTTATGTTGAGATTAATTCCATTAGGAGTGCATGCTCCACATTGAGAGCAAACTAAGATCAGAGTCGGAGTCGGAGTCATCTTATTTTTCAACGACTCCACAGCCATGCAATAAATTTTCTCATATAATATAACTAACGAAACGTATACATTTAAATAAACGTACAAATATTTTAGTGAGGTTTTCAATCAACAATTAGAAATAACATGCTGTTTGCACAAGTGTTTGTGTATTGCATCTCTTTAAACATCAATTCGAATAATTAATTATGGCTAGAAATGTGTTTCAAATTTAATCAATAAATCATACGAACAATATTTAATTATTATTATTTATATATTTAATCAGATGGTGCATTAATATAACAACTAAATGTTATAACTATTTCACTTTGGTTACCAGTGGCGGTCCGTGAACTAAAATTTTGGGTGCGCTAGAGAAAAGTTTGGCATTGTATACTATTTACGAAATTGTGCATGTTTCCACTTCACCTTATACATTAATCTACAAGCAAATTAACAAATACTACGACACTACTGCAAAGCATAAATTACTGTTTAGTAAAATCATAAGCTAATGTAAGTAAGAAATAATAGAATAGTAAAAACTGGACCTACAAAAAGCCGTACGGAGGAACTGTCATCAACTGTCATACAATACAACGAGATTGGTATTTGTGTTTGTATGTATGGGCTAATCTAATGTAGCCCCTGACGTCTGACATAAGCCTGAAACTTTGAAGCGCAGTCGTGTACGTTAAGATGACGTTTCCGTATGGCCAATGTGAATAAAATACAAAAAAACTCCTATAGTTAGCCCTAGCCTTTGTTATTATTATTAATACGTAGGTGCTGCCAGACTGACGTTACGTTGCCTGTTCTGTATGAAGTATGTATAGGGTTATTGCTTTTTTTATGCCGGCTCGGCTTAAAATTGTAATACAAAACACAATCAAGAGTATTATTGTAGTTAGACATAGCATTGTTTTATATTGACACAGGAAAATCAAAACAAAGATATTGTATTAATTTGGGAAAGGTTAGTTACGTTTAGAAATGTATTTATTTTGTTCAGCGGCCGAATTGTTGTTCATTTTTATTCAGCAATCTAAAGTTTTTTTTTCTACACATTTTGGGTAAAAAATGCAGGTTGGGCTAAGCCCACCTAGCCCAGTACCTAGAAACGCCACTGTTGGTTACTGTAAAATAATCAACCCGGTCTGTGGCCCAGCAGTAAACGTCGATTAACCCTCCAGAGACGAGAGCTTTTTTTCGATATTTTTTTTTACACACCATGTATGCGCCCCCTTTTGGCTTGCGCCGTAGGCGGTTGCCTCTTTTGCCCGTATGGTGGCGACGGGCCTGTCTGTTAGATGCAGAGATGTGTAATGCGCTGGTCTACAATAAACGCTGTCGGTCGCGTACAGCATTATCTGAAGCTAGGCGTGTAGGCATCTAGACGCTCGATGCAGCGTGATAACAAGACCACATAATTTTATTTTCTTAGTAGGTATTATCGCCTACTGTGGCTTAGTTGGTTAGAGCTTGCTCTACCGATCACGCAGATCTGGGTTCGATTCCCGGTAAGATCACAGTGAATTTGAGAATTATTCAATTCAAAGCTGCGATCGAAGACTGGGTGTTTGTGATGTGCATTCACATCATTTCCATCTCCTCCCATCCTTCTGATACTTTAATAACTGGGTGTAGCGATAGCGATTAGTCAACCACTAGTCCTGTTCTAGCCTTGTCCTTATTTCCCTACTGCTCACTTTGAAAAAAAATTGAGGTTGAGTGACTGAGTAACAAACAGTTCTCGTAGAAAAATCACACCTCCACTAGGAGGCCATAGGATTCACATTGGGAGCGGACATGGATTTAATAAAAATGTAACAAATTGTGACGAGTGATGTTTATAAAGAATAGTGCTAGGACAAGACTAGTTGTTGACTGATCACTTACTCTATGCTTTGTTTTTTTAGAATTTGAATGGATGGGAGGAATTTTTATACATCACAAATATAAACAAACACAAAAAGTGAGGCTGAACGACTGAGTAACAAACAGTTCTTGTGGAAAAAACTTCTGTGTAGATACCTCCATTAGGAGGCCATATGATTCACATTGGGAGCGGACACGGATAAAAAAAAAACGTATTGGTCGTACGCTGTCTAGATAAATATGATGAAGCCAACGAATTTAGCTAACCACTAGTCTATAGGTCACAATGAACGCAGCAATAGACGCCTGGCAGAGGCGATGGGATGCAGTAATTTTGCTAATACATTCGTATTGAATTTATGTTGATTTAAAGTTGTCAAATTGTAAATATTTTTCAATCTTTTATCTCGTTTAGCTATATTTCAACCTTGAATCTTTGTGTGACCTTATGGTCACACTCGTTCTTACCACCATCCTTACGTAATATTATACGGGGCCTATAAGAACCAGCGTGCCCTTAAGGTCACGCGGCTTCTCTATACATTAACTGTGATTTTTTTTTAAATTATTTTTGTTAGAAATCAAAGTTATTTGTGAAATCGATATGGCTAAAAAAAATATATACATATCGACTGTGGAAAGAAAAAAGGACGTAACCCACACATATAAAATTTTACAGGAGGCGCTAAAAATGTGTTTTGATGATTTTGTGACATATGCAAATTATGAATTATACACAACCTTGAAGTGCACGGATACTTCTAAACTGGTGTTTAATTGACATAACCTAATATTAATTTAAAAAAAAGTTTCGGAAACACTTTTATTTCAGTCTTTTTTCTTGGTTTTAATTTTTTACAAAGTCATCTTTTTCAAACTTAAAAGCTAAATTTAGATACTTATTCGGCATTTTCAGCTTCCATCCTTTTGATAGAATGTGTGTCAAGTTTGATTCATTGTGATTATCGAATAAAAGCTGTTTGAAAAAACTGTAGGTTACGTCCTTTTTCCTTTCCGCAGTCGATATAAAGAGTTATAACCAGTGGCGGCTCGTGATTAAAATGGCCTTTTAAAAATGTATACTTATACAATATGTTTGAAGTTTAGTTGACCATTTGCTTAGGTCATACTTTGCTATCTTGGACCCCATTTGGGGTTGATACTTATTGCTTGGGAGCAGAGAAGACATCTCATCACGACAGTAATGGAGTTCATAAAAGTAGGAACAAAAACAGCACGTAACATTCCAATTTCTTTTATTATACAAAATATATATTTTATGTACATACAAATAATATAAATAATAATAAAAAATACATAAAAAAAATAAAATACAATAATATAAAATAAAATATATAAATATTAAATATAGTCATCTTATAATACATATAAATATATATATACATTTTTATATTCCCGACACCCAGTTCCGATATATATTTTTCTCAAATGCCGCGAAGCAGTGATTGTTTTCTCTCGCGTGCTAATTTATTGAATACAGCTGGGCCACAGCCAAAATGTTAATAAAATATTACATAAATACATATTTATTGTTTAACACTATTCCATTCGGTGTCTTCAATTTTGATTTTTCAATTTTTCCTATTCTGCCAATATTTCTGAAAAAAATAAATTATTTATTAGTCTTGTCAAATTGTGGAATCAAGATGGTCTGGTTTAAATTCATTGTAAGATCAAATTTAGAGTTCTTCCATTTGAATTTAAGATTGTTGTGTTGTCTCTTCTCCTCGAGTTGATATTGGGTTAAAATTGAGTTAATCCGATATTTGATTTAAAAAAATATTTGGCGCATTGAAACGAGCTGTAATGCCGTAAAAAAACAATAATTAACAATGGCTTTTACATATTTTTAAATCAAAATCGGAACAATTTTTTATCATTTTTAAGTTCATTAATCACACAACTCGAAAGCAATAATAGTTATGGCCTATATATATATCATTATTTGTTAAAAATGCGACACTTAAGGGGAAAAGAATTATTGAAGATTCCGTTACTGTCACATTTATTCATGAACAAAAGTAATTTAGAGCAGTGCTTCCTAACCTGGGGTCCGCGAAAATTTTCATTCTTTCAACATTATTTGTAATAAAATATAAACATGTGAAATATAAAAAAAAAAACGGCGGTCCGCAGATTATTGTTGTCAGATTTAGTGGTCCGTGGCATGAAAAAGGTTAGAAAGCACTGATTTATAGGACATTAGTTTCAAAACCTGTGTACCTAACGATAATTTTTGATTTTTTTTAAATTTCAATGCCATGTAATACAATAAACTATTTTTGACTTTTGAAAGCCCTCTAAATACAAAGAAAACGTATTTTTAGTTTCGTAAACCTAGGTTGCCATGTTGTTTTTTTTTGTCCCAGTAGGACCAGTATGCCTTCATTTAACCATTTCAAATTATTGTATTTTTTTTCATCAATTATAAGCCCACAGCAGTTACTGCACTCTACCATAAATTTTGTTTTTGAAGTTTTAAGTAAGTTTTGAAACTAAGAAATATATATTTTTTAATTTATTACAAAGTAGAATTGGATCAGAGGAGTAACAAAGCTATCACATTTAATTTTATATTACAAATGAACATCCACAAAATTACTACTGAATCGAATGTAAATATTACTGAACTGTTCATTCATGTCTTAAAACATAGTTTCACAACCTTTTTGAGTCCGCGCGCCCCCACTAGAATGCACTAATTAGTTTTTTGAGACTCGGAAAGAATGAAATAAAAAAATACTCAGAAAAATCATGCATGTAGGGCAGAGATGCACAACCTCTACCTTCTAGCGGGCCGCATAAAACAAATGTATCGTGGGTTCGGGCCGCAAAGAAAAAAATGACTTAAAGTACGCTCAATCCTTTTTTTATACAGAAAATATGTATGTTCCATGTAAAACAGCCTTAAAAACGTGTAAAAAAGATTAAGTCAATTTAGATAAATGAGTAATAGCTTCCATTTTATTATTTTGACCGTGTTATTTAGAAAATAAATAAGCCATGCAAAAAAAATATCATGAGTACTTGTTAATTAAAAATCATTTCATTGTGAAATATTTATGTTTCATTTATATGTAATTCATAAGTTAATGCGTTCATGGTCTTTGTTAATTGTTAACTTTTTTTTTTTTAATTTGACATAGTATTTGTAAGCCTGTTTCTATGAACCGATTTATTCTCCTTCATTGAAGAAAAAGCTTGCTTAAATTTGTTTAATACATGTTTTACGTGAAAAAAGTACTTTTGAGAAAGAGATTTTAGGGCCGCAACAAAATTCAAAAAGGGCCGCATGCGGGCCGCGTTTGTGCATCACTGATGTAGGGTATGCAATACTTTGCTCTTTTTTGATTTTTACATTTTTTCGGGATCTAGGCTTTCGGGATTCCGGGATTGATAATCTCGACTCGAAGACGTTTTTTTTTATTTAGCTGTCATTTTAAAAAGTTACGGTGAAACGGCGTTCCGGCACGTATTTATCGATATTTTTAATTGTTCAAATCAATATTTGAAAAAAATATTGTTATTTTCCTTTGATAACATTTGATTTTTTTCATGCCGAAGGAAGTTTAAAAAAATGTTTTTAAAACATGATGGTCTAAAAAAGTATAAACAGTAAAAAAAATGATTATCAGAACTAAAATTAGACCCACAGGTTCGATTTCTGTATTTGTGATATCTACCCCTTCCACTCTTCCAATGCTAAGCTAAACAGGACAATTCGAGAGCGATTAGTTAACCACTGGTCCTGCACCAGTCCAAAATTTCTATACTTACTCACTTAACCAAAAGTTGAGCAACTGACTAACAAGCAGTTGACGTAAAAAACACGCTGTTGAGATATCTCCATTAGTAAGCCATATCCTCAAAATTGAGTACGGACATGAATTAAAAAAAAAAAATCCCAGTCATCAATCCTACAATAATTGTGTAAAAAACGGGTATGGGGGCCCAAAAAGGTTGAGAAACTATGTTCTATTGTACTAAATAGCTATCAATTTGTATCATGACTGCTTTTGGAGTACAATTTATCACTTCTGATCATTTAGGATATACAACCTGTTGCAGTTTAAATGATTGCTGAAGTAAATATTAATTTTTATATTAAGTCAATAGAAAAAATAAGTGTTTTTAATTACATGTTTTGCATGGAGCTTTTCCCCCTGTGGAGCTGCTTGATGAACTTCCTGAAGAACTGCTTGAGCCTCCTTTGCCTCCCGAGCTACTGCTAGATCCGCTTCCTGATGAAGAGCTTGATCCTCCTTTGCCTCCTGAAGTGCTGCTCGATCCACTGCTGGAGCTGCTACTGGTTCCGCCTTTACCGCAGGAACCACCTCCGGATGAGCTGCCGGAACTGCTTCCAGACGATGAGCTTGATCCGCCCTTTCCACCGGAGCTACTGCTGGATCCACTTCCAGATGAGGAACTTGATCCTCCCTTTCCTCCCGAAGAACTGCTTGAACCACTTCCGGACGAGCTGTTTGATCCACCGGAACCGGAAGAGCTGCCAGAAGAGCTTCCGGAAGAGCTGCTAGATCCGCCTTTGCCACACGAACCTCCTCCAGATGAACTACCGGATGAGCTTCCCGAAGAAGAGCTTGACCCACCCTTTCCACCTGAACTACTGCTAGATCCACTTCCAGATGAGGAACTTGATCCTCCCTTTCCTCCCGAAGAACTGCTTGAACCACTTCCGGACGAGCTGCTTGATCCACCGGAACCGGAAGAGCTGCCAGAAGAGCTTCCGGAAGAGCTGCTAGATCCGCCTTTGCCACACGAACCTCCTCCAGATGAACTACCGGATGAGCTTCCCGAAGAAGAGCTTGACCCACCCTTTCCACCTGAACTACTGCTGGATCCGCTACCAGATGAGGAACTTGATCCTCCCTTTCCTCCCGAAGAACTGCTTGAACCGCTTCCAGATGAGCTGCTTGATCCACCGGAACCGGAAGAGCTGCCAGAAGAGCTTCCGGAAGAGCTGCTAGATCCGCCTTTGCCACACGAACCTCCTCCAGATGAACTACCGGATGAGCTTCCCGAAGAAGAGCTTGACCCACCCTTTCCACCTGAACTACTGCTAGATCCACTTCCAGATGAGGAACTTGATCCTCCCTTTCCTCCCGAAGAACTGCTTGAACCACTTCCGGACGAGCTGCTTGATCCACCGGAACCGGAAGAGCTGCCAGAAGAGCTTCCGGAAGAGCTGCTAGATCCGCCTTTGCCACACGAACCTCCTCCAGATGAACTACCGGATGAGCTTCCCGAAGAAGAACTTGATCCTCCCTTTCCACCTGAACTACTGCTAGATCCACTTCCAGATGAGGAACTTGATCCTCCCTTTCCTCCCGAAGAACTGCTTGAACCGCTTCCAGATGAGCTGCTTGATCCACCGGAACCGGAAGAGCTGCCAGAAGAGCTTCCGGAAGAGCTGTTAGATCCGCCTTTGC
Source organism: Himalopsyche anomala (assembly GCA_031772345.1). Lineage (NCBI taxonomy): Eukaryota > Metazoa > Arthropoda > Insecta > Trichoptera > Rhyacophilidae > Himalopsyche > Himalopsyche anomala. Next base: position 6,214,411 of record CM062843.1, read on the forward strand.
CACACGAACCTCCACCAGATGAGCTACCAGACGAGCTACCAGACGATGAGCTTGATCCGCCCTTTCCACCTGAGCTGCTGCTGGATCCGCTTCCCGAAGAAGAGCTTGATCCTCCTTTTCCACCTGAACTACTGCTAGATCCGCTACCAGATGAGGAGCTTGATCCTCCCTTTCCACCTGAACTACTGCTTGAGCCACTTCCGGAAGTACTGCTTGAGCCACCGCCTGAAGAGCCACTACTAGATCCACTGCTAGAGCTACTGCTGCTTCCTCCACCGCCACTTGGTTGTGGCTTCCTTGTGGTTACCTCAGGTTCGCAAATGGTGGTCGTCTCGTAACAAGGTGTTGTGGTGGAAGTTGTCTCACATGGTGTGGTAGTGTCTGGAGCGCATGTTGTAGTTGTTTCTGGTGCGCATGTTGTGGTTGTTTCACATGGTGTGGTAGTTTCTGGAGCGCATGTTGTAGTTGTTTCTGGAGCGCATGTTGTGGTTGTCTCACATGGCGTGGTAGTTTCTGGAGCGCATGTTGTAGTTGTTTCTGGAGCGCAAGTTGTGGTTGTTTCTGGAGCGCATGTTGTGGTTGTCTCACATGGTGTGGTAGTTTCTGGAGCGCATGTTGTAGTTGTTGTGGTAGTTTTTGGTGCACAACCGCCTCCTGAGCTGCTACTACTACTCGAGCCACTGCTGCTTGAACTGCCTCCAGACGAGGTGCTAGATCCGCCGCCTGAAGAGCTGCTTGAACCACCTTGACCTCCTGAGCTGCTGCTGGAGCCACTTCCAGATGAAGAGCTTGATCCTCCTTTGCCACCAGAACTGCTTCCAGAAGAACTTCCTGATGAACTGCCTGAACCACCGTGGCCTCCTGAACTGCCACTGGAACCGCTTCCAGATGAAGAGCTTGATCCTCCAGAACCGGAAGAACTGCCAGAAGAGCTTCCGGAAGAGCTGCTAGATCCGCCTTTGCCACATGAACCTCCTCCAGATGAGCTACCGGATGAGCTGCCAGAAGAACTGCTTGATCCACCTTTTCCGCCTGAACTGCCACTGGAACCGCTTCCAGATGAAGAGCTTGATCCTCCAGAACCGGAAGAACTGCCAGAAGAGCTTCCGGAAGAGCTGCTAGATCCGCCTTTGCCACATGAACCTCCTCCAGATGAGCTACCGGATGAGCTGCCAGAAGAACTGCTTGATCCACCCTTTCCGCCAGAATTACTGCTGGATCCGCTACCAGAGGAACTGCTAGATCCTCCAGAACCGGAAGAACTGCCAGAAGAGCTTCCGGAAGAGCTGCTAGATCCGCCTTTGCCACATGAACCTCCTCCAGATGAGCTACCGGATGAGCTTCCAGAAGAACTGCTTGATCCACCCTTTCCTCCTGAAGAACTGCTTGAACCGCTTCCAGATGAGCTGCTCGATCCACCGGAACCGGAAGAGCTGCCAGAAGAGCTTCCGGAAGAGCTACTAGACCCGCCTTTACCGCATGAACCTCCACCGGATGAGCTACCGGATGAACTTCCAGACGATGAACTTGACCCGCCCTTTCCACCTGAGCTACTGCTGGATCCGCTTCCTGACGAAGAGCTCGATCCTCCCTTTCCTCCGGAAGAGCTGCTGGATCCACTGCTTGATGTGCTGCTAGATCCACCTTTGCCGCATGAACCGCCCTTAGTCGAGCTGCTCGAGCTGCTGCCGGAGGTACTGCTGGAGCCACCTTTGCCTCCAGAGCTACTACTAGAGCCAGATCCAGAACTACTGCTGGAACCGCCGGAGCCACTGGAGCTACTACTTCCAGAGCTGCTCGAGCTGCTGGAGCCGGACTTTCCGCCGCATGGTTTCACCGTTGGGCATGCATTAAGGCTCTGAAATCAATGTGAGAAAATTCATTTTTGGCATCACTTTCAAATTCATTATTCAACATAAGTCAAACCTGATATTAGGAGTATGAGATATATATGGTCTATTATTAACTTTTCCGGTTCTAAGCTCAAGAAATGCGACCCCAATACCCACATTTTCTTAAATATCTATTTTGATATGTGTGATACAATGTTTATAGTTAAGGTATTCTTATATCATAGTTTTTTGGACCTTTTGTAGTTTATATAAATACGCGATAACGCGATAAAGAGATAAGAGCCCACTTATCAGCGATCGTTTGTAATATGGCTGGGCTAAACGCGTCAGTTGCAAATTCATATTTGTGCTGGGATGACGTCTTTTTTACGCGCAACTTAAAATATGGTTATTTATTAAAAAAACATGGATTTTTATAAACAAATATATGAGGAATGATGCAGAGAATTTTTTAAAGCCCTTAGACTATTTTTGTTTTTTTGAAATTCATAAAAATAAGGCCAATAATGAGGAAACCACTGGGGTCTCTAAACAACCCCCATCGGTAGAGAAGTATTTTTCTAGTCTCCGAGCCGCGAGAGTTAAGCAAGACTTCGATATAATTGATTTTGCCAAAGCGATTAACGTTTTTCTTGAACTCTGAATATTGATCTAAAAAGCTTAAATCTATGTAGGTATAAACTGTACATCTTAATGTCCAATTGTCACCACTCATAAGAGACATTTTCGTGTCCGAGATCATTACTACAGCGTGATAAATAAATACCAAGTGATAATGGCTTAGGTCAAACCCACCCAACTTGCAAACATTCCTTGTGTAATTTTTAAATTAACCCAATTTCTCAATCTCTCTTTTTCAACAGAAGATTATGGACAGAAGGATTGGGCTAGAACAGAACACGCGAGAGTGTAGCTGTACAGAAAATTCAAACGCTAAGCAGGCCAATCCAACAAGTGTGCGGCAGAATTTTAATCTTTTTTGCAAACATCGAAATGTTAAAATAGTGGTTTTTTTATCATCAATTTTTGTCCGAAGGCATAGTTTGTGTTTTCTAAATATTCCCTCCCACCCTTACAATATTTAAATAACTGGGCGTAGCGAGAGCGATTAGTTACCTACTAGTCCTGTCCTAGACTTATCCTTCTATACCTACTACTCTCTGTTGAAATACCTATATCAGCAGCCTATATAGCTTCATATTTTTTTTTTTTATAATATCTTTCAAAATTGATAGTAAACCGTTTTTTTTTACCGTCAACAGATTTTTGTAAAAAAAAAAAATACGATAAAAAGTATAAATATTTAAAATGTCAATCTAATCATTTTTTTAAGAATTCACGTTTTTTAAATTAAATTTTTAATTTTCTGCGATTATAACTACACATTAAAACAGAGCATATTTTTAGCGTGCTGTGCACGTCATGATACATTAAATATAGCATAAAACAGTGTTTTATGTGATTTGGTCTATAACTCTGTTTTACACGGTTTCAAAATAACGCGGTCCACAAAAAACAACTGATACCTTTTTTTTAAAAGAATTATTTATTCTTACACGATTTTCAAAAAAAAAAAAAAAAACAATGGAGCGAATAATATACTTGAATCCTAACACATTAGACGTGACAAAACAAAATTTCCAGCGATTAAAGCGATTATGTCCAGTCCCTCATAAAAGTCCCCGTTTATAATCAATAGTAATATTTTATTTTATTTACTTTTTTAAATGCAAGGACAAATGCAGAGCTTTGGAAATGAAGATTTCAGTTTTAGGCAAGTCACAGTTTATTTGAATGTGTCAACTTTATGATTTTATTTTTAATGAAAAAAAAACCTTTTTTGAACACAAATTGTAGAACATCAATTCATAGATTTTTTTTATGAACTGTCACAACTGATATTGAACAGCATTTTTAAAAAATTGTGACAGACCACTTTTCGAATATCTTTTTTTTATTTTTTATTTTTTAATTTAAAAAAAATAATTGACATTACAGCTTACGCCAATGCGTCAAATATTTTTTAAGTTGAAAGATCATACGAGATATACTCGATGAGAATTTTTGAAAGTCACATGAGATTAACTCAAGGAGAATTGACTTCACAAACACCCATGTCTTAGATCTCAAATTAAAATTGAAAAAATCCAATTTTGACATTGACCTTACCGGGAATCGAACCCGGACCCACCTGATCGGTAGAGCAAGCTCTTACCAACTAGACCAAAGCGGGCGACCTTCTCCTCACTTATTTATTATATGTTTTTATAACATACTTTAAGAATAATCAAAGTAATTTAATGACATTATGAATTACCCGAGTAAAAAAAAAAACTGTTTTCCGGTAACATTTTCAGATTTGCAAAGTGTTCCATCGCACGTTAAGTTTGGGAAACCCTGGTCTTGATTACATAACTGGCGACATGATAAAAGACAAACTCACGTGAATTGCCACCAGGCAGACGACGAGGAGTAGCCCGCACTTGATGGACATGCTGATACGATCACTGGTTACCAGGTGAAGAAAAGGACGAAGACGAAGCCCCGGTTAGGTGATACGGTGATTGACAATTCTCCACCGAAGTCCTCGGCTTATAAAGCTGTGCCATTGTGCTTGAACAGTTGCAATCTCGCCGCCCCAATATTTGACTAGACGTTTGTACCGCGGCCACATATAAACAATTGAACAAATGCCAATAGTGTGCTTTGTGATTTATTATATTAATTCTTTATCGATAAAATATCTAAATTTAACAAAATTATTGGCAAAATTCTATCATTCGTTTGGTAAACTCTTAAGCAAGCTGATATTCGATAATTTTTATCATCGTTAGCTTCAAAATCAGTATCCAATCTTAACAGCTTAACAACCGCTGGGCGCATATTTTAGTCTTTGAAAAACAAAGGTTGCTGTCCGTTGGGCTCATAATGCGTATAGGCGAAGTATCTGGAAGCTAAGAAAATTGAATTTGGTAAAGATATCTCAATTGGATTACAAATTATAGTGAATTTAGTAAAATTACAATTTTTGAGAATTTTTCGCAAAATTGCACGGCGAAATTCTATATAAAAAAACGTGCGGTTGTTAGTATGTTAACACATCTCTTACGGTGCTAAAAAACACTTAACATTAACCCTTAACAAACCAAGTGAAAAACATGTTTTTTTAAAAATGTACGTGCTGGGTTTTTACAGTCCATCAAAGAGCAGGGCGGGGTAAGTGTTATAACAATGTTTTTTCACTTGGTTCTTTAATGGCTAGCAACATATCAGAAGTATTTTTTTATCACCGTAACGTAATTAACCTTAAAATTTGGGCATTTTTTTTAAATATTCGAACTGCTTGTCGGCATTGGTGAAGTGGGGCAGAGCGCGTGGGGTCGGCACTAATACATTTTTCTAGACTTTTGGAAAATTTTGCCATAATTATTTTTTTATCTATTTCCGCTCTCAATGTGAAGCATATAGCCTTGTAATGGAGGTATCTCAAAAGAAGCCTTTTCTACGATAACTGTTTGTTACTCAGTCGCTCAACCTCTGTCAAGGTCAGGGCAGAAGTAGTGATTAACTAATCGCTCTCGCTACATCCAGTTATTTAAGGAGCGGAAAGGGTGGGAGGGAGTTTTCAGACATCACAAACATCCATGCCTTCGACCAGAAATCGACAGGTCGATCGAAAAAATGCTGTTCGTACTGGGACTCAAACGCGTGAAGTCCAGCATGGAATCCAACAACGCTAAGCGCTGTGCCATAGGACTCGAAACGAGCAGTATTTTTCAATCGATTCATGGAATATCACTTTGTGATTACTACTCTCTTATATACATACAAAAAAAAGTGTGCAATTGAGTAACAAATAGTTATCATAATAAAATGTACGTTGAGATAAACTAAATTAGAAGTCCATATGATAATAATTACTTTCATTACTTCAAGTTTTTTTTTTAATGTGTACTCATATCGTTAGAGTCAAAAGTAACGCTACTGGATGCTACTATGTCTAAAACAATAATAAAGGTTGTGCTTTAAGCTAATATCGGAGTCGGAGCCGTCTTAATTCTTTACGACTCCACAGTGGCGGATTAAGCACCTTGGAGGCCCTGTTTTTCGAACAACATAAAAGTGCCACAAAACTATTTGTATAATAATAATGAATATTGAAAACTGAAATTAAAATATAAGGTTTTATTTAAGTTATGCTATTTTTGAGGCTCCTGAGATTTGGAGGCCCCAAGCGTGCGCCTCTTGCGCTTATGGGGTAATCCGCCACTGCGACTCGACAGCCCTGGTTAAGAATATTAATTACAATCATTTTTTTACTAATTTCACTTTTTTATTACGATAAAAGAGAGATGCGTTCATTGTGGACATTATAATCTGATGCAATATGCGAAACCGGTTTTGATCATAATTAAAAAATGTGTTTTAATACACGTATGGCTAAAAAATTTAAACAATAATTCGCTCAAAGTAATATTAATCATTGCAGCATTCAATAAACAAATTTATATAGTTGACCTAAAATAATTTTAAATATAAGCCATTTTAGTTAGTGCTTATGATGATAACAACTAGTGATCTTTTTTGCTTTATTAATTAATAAGCTGTGTACCGTAATGTGGAATGGGAGACTAAGAATGTAAATAATGATCAATATCAGCGGTTGGCAAACTTTAGGACCTCAGAGACCACTAAATTCATGGTTTTTAACCCAACAGACTACCTTGAAGATGTTTTAAGCTGATAAATATATATTTAGAAAAAAGTTATCTAGGAATTACAATATTGAAATGATTTTGCATCGTTCGTTCGTGTAAGAGGTTCCACGTTTCTCTGCAGACCACCGAAATTCTATCACAGACCGCCACTTTGAAAACCGCTGATCTATATAAACTCCCAAAAGTTCCCAAATAAGAAAAATTCAATATTAGACATGCAGGTCATTGATTAAAATCAAAGTTTCTCAAACTTTTTTCACCTGTGGCCCCTTTTGAGTATCATATTTTTCCAAAAAGAAAAGTTGAAAAAATTCCAAAATTTGGCAGATTTTACTCAGGAATTTACGGACTCCTCACTACTAAATCTCCTAAAACTATTTTTCCTCGGTGGCCCCCTTCCAACACGTCGTGAACCCCCGGTTGAGAAACCCTGATTTAAATAATAAAAAACGGACTTCCTAAAATGAAAAGAATTGTGCAGTGGCTCTCCTAAAATTATTTTTCCTCGGTGGCCCCCTTCCAACACGTCGCGAACCCCCGGTTGAGAAACCCTGATTTAAATAATAAAAAATCTCGATTAACAATTAAAGATTTGATATATTTCATACAAATAGACAATACATATTTTGTTTACAAACAATTCCATACAAAAAAATGTTCAACATTTTATATATACATACAATAACAATCAATATACTAAATTATAAATAAATATTTAATATCAACATTGTATAACAATATAAAATAATATATTATAAATAGATTTTTATATACCCATCACCCTTATCTTGATATATATTATATATAACTATTTGGTTAACTGCTCCGAGGCAGTGATTGTCAACTACTCGCTTCTACAACACAAACGGCATGTGATTAGCCTTCATTCGATTTAATATTATAAAATACATATTATTATAAATAACCACACTTTTTCTTCAATAATGTCATCTTGAATATCAAGAATCAGTCATCAGATCATTTCTGTAACAAACAAAAAAACAATCAATTAGAATTTTGGTATACGAGATTCTGTTTGAAGGCGTGGATGTCTAAAATTCACCAGTTGAGTTATTCCAGACAAAGGATTAATATCCTAGAACGTAATATTGTGGACTCAAAGCCCTTCAAAGACGAGCGTGAACATATGGTAACAATAAACACAATTGTCTATTGATCCCACCTATTCGTTATTTTTCTACCTGAATATCGTTGCCTTCACTCAATTTCGGTTAAAAAGGATACAGACTTTAGCTAATCATCAGCCGAGGTGACGGAGACAACTACTAAATGCAGATTTTTAAAAATGGACTCCTGGAAGTTCTTAGTTATTATTTCATTAAATTACAATTAAATTCTATTTCCGTCGTTGAATTTTTATGGAGATAACGTGTATCAAAAGTTTTTTGTTTTTCTTTTGAAACTCAGTTCTCAATTATTATTACTGACACGAAAATTTGAATGCATGCCTTGATGAATCCGATTGCTTCGGCTCTGTTTGAATGGTTGGTTGATATAAATAATTTACCATTCCATTACATTCATGAATGACTGGTTCTGGTACTCAAAGCTTGAGGTGCAATCTACCAAGTCTAGGATATTTTTTATTAAGACTTCATGCAAGAGAAACCTTTTTTTAAATGCTCTACGTTTTATACTCTATCAAAAAAAGGTGGGTGAAGATCGAGCAAGATTTTGTGAATTTGTTGATTCAGAATCCATACCATAGTATACAACTAGTAACTGGAACCTACTGGCAGCCACCGTCATTATTTATAGTGATTTAAAAAGTTATGCAGTATACTTACATTTGGTGCAACCACACGGTTTGCCACCTGAGCTGCTTCCAGAAGAACTGCTGGATGAGCTTCCAGAAGTGCTGCTCGAACCTCCCTTGCTTCCCGAGCTGCTGCTAGAGCTGCTGCCCGAAGAACTGGAAGATCCTCCCTTGCTTCCGGAAGAGCTGCTTGAACTGCTTCCTGACGAAGAAGACGATCCACCTTTGCTGCCGGAGCTGCTATTTGAGCTACTTCCAGAAGAGCTGCCGGAACTTGATTTTCCGCCGGAAGAACTGCTTGACCCGCTGCTGGAAGAGCTGCTTGAGCCGCTGCTTCCAGAAGAGCTACCAGAAGAGCTTCCGGATGAAGAGCTTGATCCTGAATTTCCGCTAGAAGAGCTACCAGAACTGCTTCCCGAAGAGCTGTTAGATCCGCTGGATCCAGACGAGCTGCCAGAAGAGCTTCCAGATGAAGAGCTTGATCCTGATTTTCCACTGGAAGAACTGCTTGATCCACTGCTGGAAGAGCTGCTTGAGCCACTGTTTCCGGAAGAGCTACCAGAAGAGCTTCCTGATGAAGAACTTGATCCTGACTTTCCACTTGAAGAGCTACCAGAAGAGCTTCCTGATGAAGAGCTTGAACCTCCTTTACCACCAGAGCTACTTCCAGAACTGCTTCCTGAAGAACTGTTAGATCCGCTGGATCCAGAAGAGCTGCCGGAAGAACTTCCGGAAGAAGAACTTGATCCACCTTTGCCTCCACTAGATGAGCTACCTGAACTGCTTCCGGAAGAACTGCTTGAGCCGCTGCTTCCTGAAGAACTTCCAGATGAACTTCCCGATGAAGAACTAGATCCTGATTTTCCACCAGAGCTGCTGCTGGACCCACTTCCAGAAGAGCTACTAGATCCATTGGCACCAGATGAGCTACCAGAAGAGCTTCCGGAAGATGAGCTTGATCCTCCTTTGCCACCAGAGCTGGCACTTGAACCGCTTCCAGAAGAACTGCTGGATCCACCAGATCCTGAAGAGCTTCCGGAAGAGCTTCCAGAAGATGAGCTTGAGCCTCCTTTTCCTCCGGATGAACTGCTAGATCCACTGCTAGACCCACTACTTGAACCTCCCTTCCCACCAGAAGAGCTGCTAGAGCTACTTCCCGAAGAACTGCTAGAACCACCCGAGCCAGAAGAGCTACCGGAAGAACTTCCGGATGATGAGCTTGATCCTCCCTTTCCTCCAGATGAACTGCCAGAGCTACTTCCAGAAGAACTGCTAGATCCGCTACTGCCTGAGCTGCTACTTGATCCACTGCTGGAGCTGCTACTGCTTTCACCTGTACCACAAGGTTTTACTGTTGTGGTTGTTTCTGGGGCTGCAGTTGTTGTGGTAGTTGTTTCTGGGGCAGGCGTTGTTGTTGTTTCCGGGGCAGGTGTAGTCGTGGTTGTTGTTTCAGGTGCAGTAGTCGTTGTTGTGTCAGGTGCAGGAGTGGTTGTTGTGGTTGTGTCAGGAATAGGGGTAGTTTCACACATTATGGTTGTTGTTTCAGGTATAGCAGTCGTTGTTGTTTCAGGAACAACAGTGGTTGTTGTAGTTGTTTCAGGGATAGGAGTAGTTTCACATACTGTAGTAGTCTCCGGTGCGGTTGTGGTTGTTGTTTCAGGCGCAGCAGTCGTTGTTGTTTCAGGTGCAACTGTAGTTGTTGTAGTTGTTTCAGGAACAGGAGTAGTTTCGCACACTGTGGTAGTCTCTGGTGCAGGGGTGGTGGTTGTTGTGGTGGATGTGGTTGTTGTGGTTTTTGTGGTTTTTGTTTTGCTTCCGCCACCGGAACTGCTACTGCTGCTTGAGCCACTAGAGCTGCTAGAACCATTCGAGCCAGATGAACTGCTTGATCCGCTGCTTGATCCACCGCTGGAACCTCCCTTTCCTCCAGAGGAACTGCCAGAGCTACTTCCCGACGAACTGCTAGATCCACCGGAACCAGACGAGCTACCAGAAGAACTTCCGGATGAAGAACTGGATCCTCCCTTTCCTCCAGAGGAACTGCCAGAACTACTTCCCGACGAACTGCTGGAGCCACCGGAACCAGACGAGCTACCAGAAGAGCTTCCAGACGAAGAACTAGATCCTCCCTTTCCACCTGAAGAACTGCTTGAGCCACTTCCAGATGAGCTGCTGGAGCCACCGGAGCCAGAAGAGCTACCAGAAGAACTTCCGGATGAAGAACTGGATCCTCCTTTTCCTCCAGAGGAACTGCCAGAACTACTTCCCGACGAACTGCTAGATCCACCGGAACCAGACGAGCTACCAGAAGAGCTTCCAGACGAAGAACTAGATCCTCCCTTTCCACCTGAAGAACTGCTTGAGCCACTGCCAGATGAGCTGCTGGAGCCACCGGAACCAGAAGAGCTACCAGAAGAACTTCCGGATGAAGAACTGGATCCTCCTTTTCCTCCAGAGGAACTGCCAGAACTACTTCCCGACGAACTGCTAGATCCACCGGAACCAGACGAGCTACCAGAGGAGCTTCCAGACGAAGAACTAGATCCTCCCTTTCCACCTGAAGAACTGCTTGAGCCACTTCCAGATGAGCTGCTGGAGCCACCGGAACCAGAAGAGCTACCAGAAGAACTTCCGGATGAAGAACTGGATCCTCCTTTTCCTCCAGAGGAACTGCCAGAACTACTTCCTGACGAACTGCTAGATCCACCAGAACCAGACGAGCTACCAGAAGAGCTTCCAGATGAAGAACTAGATCCTCCCTTTCCACCTGAAGAACTGCTTGAGCCACTGCCAGATGAGCTGCTGGAGCCACCTGAACCAGACGAGCTACCAGAAGAGCTTCCAGATGAAGAATTCGATCCAGACTTTCCCCCAGAAGAGCTACCAGAAGAGCTTCCTGACGAAGAGCTTGAGCCTCCTTTGCCACCAGAGCTACTTCCAGAACTGCTTCCCGAAGAACTGCTAGATCCACTGGATCCAGACGAGCTACCAGAAGAACTTCCGGATGAAGAACTGGATCCTCCTTTTCCTCCAGAGGAACTGCCAGAACTACTTCCTGACGAACTGCTAGATCCACCAGAACCAGACGAGCTACCAGAAGAGCTTCCAGATGAAGAACTAGATCCTCCCTTTCCACCTGAAGAACTGCTTGAGCCACTTCCAGATGAGCTGCTGGAGCCACCGGAACCAGAAGAGCTACCAGAAGAGCTTCCTGACGAAGAGCTTGAGCCTCCTTTGCCACCAGAGCTACTTCCAGAACTGCTTCCCGAAGAACTGCTAGATCCACTGGATCCAGACGAGCTACCAGAAGAACTTCCGGATGATGAGCTGGATCCTCCCTTTACACCTGAAGAGCTGCTTGAACCGCTGCTAGAGGAGCTGCTAGATCCACTTTTGCCGCATGACCCACCAGACGAGCTTCCTGAGCTGCTACCGGAAGAACTGCTCGAGCCACTGCTTCCGGAAGAGCTACCAGAAGAGCTGCCAGAAGAGCTTCCCGAAGAAGAACCAGATCCCGCCTTGCCTGAGCTGCTGCTGGAACTGCTTCCAGAAGAACTGCTAGATCCACCTTTACCACCAGAGCTACTACCGGAGGTGCTTCCGGAAGAACTGGTTGAACCGCTGCCGCCACTAGAGCTGCTGCTGGAGCTGCTGCTTGAGCTACTAGATGCAGTACCAGCTTTACCGGCACATGGGAATGCGTTGAGGCTCTAAAATAATAAAAAAAAATCATATTAAATTCTCCTCTAATTCTAAAAACTTCGTTTAAAAAAAAAGTAATAATTTTACAAGCCCTAACAAGAAATAGGGTGACCAGAAATTGATTTTTTAAGAGGACTACAACTAATTCTTCTTCTTCTTTCGTGGTTTAGGGTGACAAGAGCGAAACTATATTTTTTTTTTTTCTATTTTATCATCTACCATAAATTTTATTCAGTATTATATATTTATCTTAGCCATGTCCACTCCCAATTGGGAGTAAATAACCTTCCGATAGTAGTATCTCAACAGAATATTTTCTACGAGAGCCGTTTGTTACTCAGTTTCTCAACCACTCTTGTCGGAAAAGAATAGTGATGGAAAGATAGTGCTAGGACAGGACTAGTTGCTAGCTAATCACTCTTGCTATTTTTTTATTTTTCAAATATTGATTTCACTGTCAAGTTTAACAATTTTATTCCTTTTTTATGTGCTTTGTCGCTGACAATGCAGGTGCCGCCTTTTGGCGTCTTCAGGCATTAAAGTTCATATATGAACATTAACTGACTGATTGACTCAAGTTCGTCCGCCAACTTGAATACCAGATGATACTGAAAGGTAAAACCCGTGTCGTTAAATGTACGGATGTTAACAAAGCTTTGACGATTCAAATTTGATATTGTAGATCCACCAAGAACCTTCAGTCGAAGCCTCATATCGTCTGTGTTTGTATGGACCAGATATAATATTTATACTGATCATTTGCTTAGTTAAATATTGAATTAGAGAAGCGGTAGAACGACAGGGTTAGGGCAAGAATAGTGTTCAATTAATCAACTTAGCTACCCCCTACTTTTATTATAGGATGGGCTCTTATTTTAATCCACCCCAAAATCAAATCAGTTTATTCATTAACCTTGTGATAATGCTTCTTAAAGAAGCGAAACACGTGTCACAGTCATGCCCGACGCCACCATACAGGCTAAATAGGCAACCGCCTATAGTACAACAAAATATTGAGCGATAGCTAAAAAAAAGGTCCCAATTTTTATTTTATTTTGGGAATGAATCAAATTCCTAGGTTTTTGAAATTGGAAATTCTGAAAGAGCTAAAAAAAGTAATATATGAAAAAGTCTTTTTGCATAAATATATTGTGAAGAATTGAATTAGAATTTTCATCAGAATGATAAGACAAGTAAAATAATGTCATGTTTGTTCTGTGGACCACACTTTGCTGACGGCTGTATTATGCGATGGACTGCCAATGCGTCAACAAGGGCCTCGCTTAATCTCAAAGCAATTCTCGGTGTTCTGGAGAAGGAGTGATTTTTTTTATCTCTCCTAAGCTATTATATGCAATACTTAAATGACCAATTGGTTGTCACTTAATACATTTATAATATGTAACAATATGCAATTTACCGTAAACTTATCAATGTAATTGGCTAAAAATGTGTATACTGAAGCTGTCGTCGAAAATATATGTCAAAAATTGCAACAATATATCGACTGTGGAAAGGAAAAAAGACGTAATCCACAAATAACAAATTTTACAGGACACACAAAAACGTGTTTTGATGATTTTGGGCTAAAAGCAAATTATGAAATACAGACAAACTTTTAGAGCATGGAGTCTGATAAACTGGTTTTAAATTGACTTTATTTGATATAAATGATTTTTTTAAAACAAAAATAACCTTTTTTCAGTCTTTTTTCTTGATCGCAATTCATACTAATTTGATCTGAGAATATTGTTTTATTATAGATTAACAAAGGTCTCGCGCGAGCCCCTCGAAGCCCACCCCTGGATGGTCGTTTGGAGTTGGGTGACTTTGAAAACATGTAGAAACGGTTCTGCAAACTTACGTGGATGGCCACGAGACAGATGACGAAGAACAGGCCGAACTTGATTGACATCTTGGATTAATCACTGATGCCTTGGCTGTGCGAACAGTGGAGACCAACCCCTGGTTGGTTGATCGGGTGATTGACAACGATGCAACGGGGCTGTGTGCTTATAAAGCGGTCGCTCGTTTGATTGATCAGATGCGTTTTCGTCTCATCACTGTTTGACAATATACTCAAAATACTGAACGAGTATAAACATTTGCACAGGTGACAGCAGGTTCTCTGTTTTGCCTTCATTTGAATGATTAATTGCTTATTGTCACTCAAATTTCACTACGTTGCAACTACGCAACCATCATCATCATCGTTCTCGTCAGTAAACATTTATTTCGGCGCTTAACCGTTTGAATACCGCGCAAATAAATCATTAATATGTCCCAGAGATACTGCGTGTTTTTGAGAAAAATAACTTTGCCTAATATACACTCGAATTCGATATTTTAAAAACCTATATTGACTCAGTATAGATAACACTACACATATTCATCAAAATATTGGTAATATATTCTATTAGAATACCAAGTATTTGATTTTTTAAATGTCTTGAAAATCCGTGTTTTCATTTGCATATGTTCCAGATACCTGTGCCCGTTTGGTATTTAAGTGGTTAATTAAACAACTGCAAAAAGAAAACTCTTATTCTTTGACTGTATTCGTTTTCTATGTGGAGCACCTTCTTGGTTCCATGTCTATTCCTTTGCTTCCTCCCATGACATGCCAGCATCCCTCAGTTTCGCCGAGTACAATCCATAAACCCCACCGGTCGAAGGCAGGATTAAGGCTTCGCAGATGCATCCGCAGCGCGTAACCCAGCCAGATCCAACGTCCATCCATAACTACTGTCATGACGGGAACTTTTCAGGTTTACTTTTCTTCTTCTTTGACCATATTCTCTCCCCATGTGGCGCCTGAATGTTTCCCTGTCTTCCACCGACTGATTTGCTTCCTATTGTGTATGTTCATCCTATGGATAGTACCCGACGTCGGAATCCCACCGGTCAGAAGATGATGTAGGCAGAATTAGGGCTTTCCGTAGTACGTGACCCAGCCAGATCCAACGTCTCTCCATAAACACTGACGTGACGGAGCGCTGTCTTGTACGTTCCTTAATCTGAGAATTCCTCACAAAATCAAACCATTTCACCCCCATTATCCGACGCAAGCATCTGATCTCAGTGTACGGCTTTTTTGTTTTTGTTTTTGATTCTTCGTCAGGTGCCATGATTCGTTACCGTAAAGCAATTCTGTTAGAATGCTATCGTGATATGACAAATGACATTTGGTTTTAATCGATTAGAGCTGTGAAAAAGGAAAAAAAAATAAATACGTCAAAGTTTTTGGTAATTTTTTTAGTTTAAATTTAAAAAAAAACTGGTTGAAATAGGGAAGAAGGGGAAAGAAGAGGGAAAAAAGACGGTAAAAACAGAACAAGAGCTCTTCTCTCTGTAAACTAGCATGACTCCAGTACGAACAGTTTTCATAAACTGATTTCTTTTCGAAGGCATGGATGTTTGTGATGTCTCAGAAATTTCTTTATATCATAAAATCTACGCAGTTCTAGTCCAATTCTTGATATCCCAAAAAACTTCTGTTAAAATAATTTCATAAGGATGTTATATGCCTTACATTGGAAGCGGACATGGATAAAAAAAAGAATTATGACATTTTTGAATTAATACATAATCCATCACTCAATAATGGTTCGTAGGATGACACATAGATCAGAGATCAGCAAAGTGTGGTCCGCGTACAAATCATTGGTGTTCCGCAGAGAAAATCTGATGTTATTTTAATTTTATAATCATACCACCAGAAAAAATCACATCGAAGTACATATTATCGAATGTCATTGAAAATATAAATGAAATTCGACACAAAGCACTCCATTCTCGAATATTTGAGACACTTTGCGAAATAATGGGTTCAGAGTATAGTCATCTTCATGGGTATCGAGGTGCAAAATATTGACCCGACTATTCGCCTTGCGGGAATAAGTTAAATTATTTTTCTAACTACAAAATAGTCCGAAACTTCAAAAATTGTTAACTGACGTTGCATGCGTTGCAAAGCTTGCATATTTCCCCCCTATTCAATGAACTAAATATCCTTATAAGAAGCATTTATGCATGTGTTTAGACTACGATGTAAAATGGATGCTTTAAAATATATGTATTGATGTGGCAAACGCGATTGGTTAATAAACTTTTCCGGTTCTAAGCTCAAGAAATGCGACCCCAATACCCACATTTTCTTAAATATCTATTTTAATATGGGTGATACAATGTTTATAATTAAGGTATTATTATATCATAGTTTTTTGGACCTTTTGTAGTTTATATAAATACGATAAGATAAGAGATAAGCGCCCGCTTATCAGCGATCGTTCGTAAGATAATAGGCTGAACGCCGCTAAGCAAAGCGCGCCAGTAGCACATTGATATTTGCACTGAAACGACGTATATTTTACGCGCAACTTAAAATATGATTATTTATTAAAAAACCACGGATTTTTATAAAAAAATGTATGAGGAATGATGCAGAGAGATATTTTAAAGCCCAAAGACTATTTATTTTTTTGAAATTCATAAGAATAAGGCCAATAATGAGGAAACCACTGGGGTCCCTAAAAGACCCCCATCGGCCGAGAAGTATTTTTCTAGTCTCTGAGCCGCGAGAGTTAACCCGTAACATGCCATCCTAAAAAATCACGTTCCCTGCCATGACGACATCTCAGTTTCACTGTTTATTGACAGTATTTAAATCTAAGTTGGAAGCTAAAAAATAATTTTAAAAATGTATATATGCTAGAATACCTAAAATGATAAATACTTATTGACAATATTAACTCTCGCGGCTCGGAGACTAGAAAAATACTTCTCTGCCGATGGGGGTCGTTTAGGGACCCCAGTGGTTTCCTCATTATTGGCCTTATTCTTATGAATTTCAAAAAAAAAAATAGTCTAAGGGCTTTAAAATATCTCTCTGCATCATTCCTCATACATTTTTTTTTATAAAAATCCGTGTTTTTTTTAATAAATAATCATATTTTAAGTTGCGCGTAAAAAAGACGTCACCCCAGCACAAATATGAATTTGCAACTGACGCGTTTAGCCCAGCTATCTTACGAACGATCGCTGATAAGCGGGCGCTTATCTCGTTATCGCGTTATCGCGTATTTATATAAACTACAAAAGGTCCAAAAAACTATGGTATAAGAACACCTTATTTATAAACATTGTATCACCCATATTAAAATAGATATTTAAGAAAATGTGGGTATTGGGGTCGCATTTCTTGAGCTTAGAACCGGAAAAGTTAACCCGTAACATGCCATCCTAAAAAATCACGTTCCCTGCCATGATGTCATCTCAGTTTCACTGTTTATTGACAGTATTTAAACCTAAGTTAGAAGCTAAAAAATAATTTAAAAAATGTACATATGCTAGAATACCTAAAATAATAAATACTTATTGACAATATTAAATAAGATCTGCAAATGTTTTCAAATTTTGAAGAATATATAAGGGAGAATTATATCATCTTTCAAGTGGTTCAAACCTGGTTCAAAAGCACTCACAGAATCTTTTGATCATTATTATCCAAAAAATGAAGATCATAGACATGGTAATATGTGGATATTAAATCCGGAGTAAATTGGAGTGAACATTTAAGATAATAATTTATGCATGAAGGTAGAAAAAAGCATCATCGATCTTTCATCCGACGAAACTCTCAAAGTTTAATTTTATTCATCATTTACAATACCTCAGTTTTGACTTTCTATAAAAAGTGAATACCCTTTGAATAATTTTGATTAATGAGCTAATCCACTGCGATGCATGACGTCGAAGTATCGGTCGACATATGGACCCTCTAGAGGTGAAGTGAGCCAACTAGTATAATGGTAAAACTTTTTTCTTAGACTTCTAAATACAATCACGTCTTAATTTGATGCTTTGGTGGATTGCATATTTTTATTTTACCTAGATAACAATATTGCAATTTGTATTAAATAAGGTTACTTCACTTTTACAATACTTTAAGACGTGTAGAATATTACAACGCATCTAACATTTCTTTTTCTAAAATAACACTTAGCTCACTTCACCTCTAATGGGCCTCTAATGGATTTAAAAAAAAATATATTTGAATCATTAATACAAATCGTTTTAAAATATTTATGCGTGACCAGTCAGAGGCACGCATTATTTTATTTGGCCCACCAAGTGGTTACAGTTGGGAATCCCTGGATTAAGTCCTTTACGAAACATAACTTAAAAAGTGAATGACATTAGAGAACAAAATTCAATTGACGTCTAATGAAATTATTGTTAGCAAATGGCTTGTACTATATTATTGTTTTTCAAACGTTTTGCAAAACACATTTTTTTTACATCGATTTGTTAGCACCTGCACCTGGAAAATGAAATGTTTTGACATTATTGTTGTCGATGCCAATTATGATAATTTTTTCACGTGTTTGAATACAGCACTACTTCTACAAAGTATACAAGAACCCCGACTGGGGTGTTTCATCTTTACACAGCGAAGAGCTCTTGCTCTATTTCTCTTCTGCTTGGATGGGTTCAGAACGATCTGACAAAAATAAATATTTAAGAATTAAAAATCAGAAATGCCTGTCTTTAATTATTATTCTTTTTAACCATATCTACTCCCAAAGTATAATGGAGTTTATCTCAACAGAAGACTGCTTTTTACTCAGATGCTCAAACTCTCTTTTTTTTCCTTTAAAGGTGGTACGAATAGAATGATAGGGCTAGGACAGGACTAGTCGTTAGAAATTCGCTCTCGCTGTGTCCCGTTTTCAGGATAGGATAGGAATAATAGGCAAAAAATCGTAACCGACAATTTATACATTTTACAGGAGAAGATATTTTTTTAATTAACTTGGAAAAATTCCTTAAGTGCAGTTAGTGAATAGTAATATATGGTCAATGTCTATCCTGATATTATATTGACTTCTTTCAGTTCTCTAAACCAGCGCTTCTCAACCGGGCCTCAGAGGCCTTAGGAAATATTAAACAATTAATGGCTTAAAAAACGTAATTTAACAAATTGTGTCGGATAAGTTCTTTTGCTGATTGTGGGTCGATATACAACAATGCCTTTGAATGTAAATTCATAAATCAATTTATAAAAGTTGTCCGTACTGGGACTTAAGCCCGCGACATCTGTAGCCGAAACCAGTGACATTGACCACTCCACCATGCTGCCAGTTAGTACATACGCATTTGTAATATCGTTACCAAATATTGTTGATAGCTAAGCAGACAAGTATTGTATTTAAGTTTTCATTTACATAAATACGTATGCCTACAACAGATTTTGAATAGCGGGTGATTCATATGCAATGAATAGCAGAATGAGCCCAGATGAACAAATAAATAGCTTTAAAACTTGTTTCTTCGTTTTAAAAAATATTTCTATTGACATTCTGGGCAAAAAAGATAATTAAACCAGTGGTTTTATCGGCGCTATATAGGGCCCGTACATCAAGAAACAAAAGTCCCGGGACATGACCCTGAACATCTACGCAATGTCGCAGGAACTATGTTCCAGAACATGTTCTTGAATACGCGAGGGGTCACAGAAACGTCACCCGTTGAGGTTATGTCGGTTAGTGTTGCGTCTGAACGAATGTTATTTGTAATTTAAGATTTCGACTGAAGGTGCTTGGTGGAATTTCAATATTAAATTTTAATCGTTCAAATTATGTACATTCACACAGATTTTGTCACTTACGATCCGGGTTTCGCCTTTCGGCATCTTCATGCGTTCAATTGCAAGGATTAACTTGAACTGACGTTTAGTAAATGAATGTTTCGTGTTTATATAATAAATAAATGTATCATTGAGTTTAAAGCTATTGCTGGCGAAAAGGATAAGCCCTTGGGAATGTCCACCGATTCGAGTAGTGAGTGTTTTTAAGAATTATATTTATTTGATTTTATCGAATGCACACAATGTTAGTAAAGTTTGTTACTAATGTTAATAAGCTTTTTACAATGAAAGTACAATTATGACAGCTCATGCTCATATTATAAAATAGATAATTTTAATATAACTTATTATTGTCTATGGTTTATTTTGACAGCTGTCACCGTAAGGAGACATTTCAAAGTCGAAAATAGATCTCTAAAATGACGTCCGATGAGTCAATGTCGACGAGTGCTGCCTACGTATATATTTCAAATTCTACATTTATTTAATATGATCAGGATCGGTTTCGCTCATGATGAGCATTATCAACTGATAGAAGAATATCAGTGTTATTTTTACAAGCCAAAATAAAATCAAAAGGGTGTCACAAACAATTGGTATTAAAAAGAATTTCACAAAATTAAGTTTGAAAGTCATAACATTTCAATGCCTTTTTTATCCTTGTCCGCTCCTAATGTGGAGTATATGGCCTCCTAGTGGAGGTATCTCAACAGAAGCTTTTTTTCTACGAGAACTTTTTAGTGATATAAATAGATGGTGAATAGTGAGTAGTAGGGAAGGAAGGATAAGGCTAGAACAGGACTAGTGGTTAACTAATCGCTATTGCTACACGCAGTTATTAAAGGATCAGAAGGATGGGAGGAGAGGAAATAATGTGAATTGACATCACAAACACCCAGTCTTAGATCACAACTTTGAATTGAATAATTCTCAAAATCACTGCGATCTGACCGGGAATCAAACCCGGACCTGCGTGATCGGTAAAGCGAGCTCTAACCAACTGGGCCACAACAGGCGACAATGTTAATGCCTACTAATTTTAAAAGCTTTAAATGTCGAGCCCATGATACAGTGGTCAAAGTCGTTGGCATCCATGCCGGACATCAGAGGTTCGAACCATAGAACGAACCGCATTTTTTTCCAATCTATTTATCGATTTCTGTTCGAAGACATGGGTGTTTGTGATGTATTGATTGCCCCTTACCATGGTGGTAAATATTTATTTTTAAATATAAAACGCATAGTTAACCCTTTATGTGCCGTGATGTTTTAGTATGCTAGTACCCAACAGACCGCGAAGTAATTCGAAAAGTAAAACCCAATAAACATATTTTTCGAAAATATATAGAAAGTACTGCCAAATAATTTGTCGCCTGCTGTGGCCCAGTTGGTTAGAGCTTGCTCTACCGATCACGCAGGTCTGGGTCCGATTCCCGGTCAGATCACAATGAATTTGAGAATTATTCAATGTTGTGAACGAAGACTGGGCGTTTGTGATGTCAATTCACATAATTTCCTCTCCTTTCATCCTTCTGATCCTTTAATAACTGAGTGTAGCAATAGCGATTAGTTAACCACTGGTCCTGCTCTTGTCTTATCCTTCTATCACTACTACTCTCTTTGGAAAAAAAATTGTTGAGATACCTCCACTAGGAGGTCATATGCTCTAAATTGGGAGCGAACATGGATACAAAAAAATGGACTAATGCAGCCCTTTTTTTTGTTTTTGGATATCAAATTTATGGAGCTTCAAGTACCAGGACGCACCAAGGTTCTTCCAGTCTCCTTCATCGATAAAGATTTTGAAAAATTGTAAATTGCATCCCCTTACCGTCGTTTGCAGACGGAAGGGCGCGATCACTACAGAGATAAGAAGTTCACGGGAACTCCATATGCATTATTTTGCAAATCACATTCCATATGCTTCCTCCATACTATATCCGTACATGTACACACACATGCGCATACATACATACACACATACAGTATACAAATTGTTTTTAAACAAAGAGAGTCATTTTCGTGATGCTAAGTTCGTTCTAAAATTAACAATTTTAGACGACATAAGATCTATGGAGGGTCGTCGAGCAGGACTGCTCTGGGTCTAAAACGATTCTCAGGCAGTGTCTCGTCATAGTTGTGGAGATCAGAGATCGTTGGGTTAAAATGTTTTCCTACCTCGCTGTGAAACTTTTGTGATATTTCACGAACGAACTCGCGGATGGTAGGTATTTTCAAGTCTCTGTGAAGCAGCGAGTTACGCACGTACCACGGGGCGTTACATATCTGTCTCAGTGATTTATTTTGGACAATCTGGAGAGTCTTCATATGTTTACGGTGAGCATACGTCCATATTGGAGCAGCGTACACCATGATTGGACGAGTAATTGCAGTGTAGAGGAGCAGCTTGCTTTTGAGAGTAAGTTTGCTTCTCGCGTTAAGCATAAAATACAACCTTGCCTTTGTAGCATTAGCTTGACGTTTTTTAATCGCGACGTGTTCATTAAATTTAAGTCGACTATCTAGCGTGAGTCCAAGATACTTAACCGAATTGGACCACTTGATCTCTGCGTTGTGCATGCGTATGCAAGCAAAATTAGGTTTTCTAATAAAACCCTTTGAAAACATTACTGCCGCGCTCTTTTCGGTATTAATTTTGATTCGCCATTTGTCGCACCAGTCTGCTATTGTATCGGCAGCTGATTGAACCTGCGTGACAGCGCCTTGTCGATTTCGAGATTTAGCTAAAATAGCCGTATCATCTGCATATTGTGCTATAATTGCGTCGTTTTCTCCGCCGGAAGGAATGTCATAGGTGTATATATTGTATAGTATGGGTCCCAAAACAGAGCCTTGCGGAACTCCCGCCCGAGTTGACCTTGATGAGGATCGAATTCCATCCATTTTAACGTTGAAACATCAGCCTGTCATGAATGAGTTGAGAATTTTTACCAGTGGTGACCCTATACCAACCTTCGACATTTTGAATATAAGCCCTTCAGTCTATACTCTGTCGAAGGCTTTTGCGATATCTAAAAAGAGGCCAGCCGTGACTTCGTTAAGAATGAATCCACTTGTGATAAACTCCGTTACTCGGAGGAGTTGGTGGTTTGTCGAGTGGCTAGCACGAAAGCCGTGTTGAGTGTCTGGGATGATTTTTTTCACCGCAACTACTTCTTGTAACCTAATCTTAATTATACTAATGCAGCCCTGCTTCGACCAGCATGTTATCAAGGTTCTGTTTGTAAATGTATACACAATAAAAGCCTACAAATACATCACATGTAAAGAAAAAAAATAATTATATTTTTTTTATTCAAAATCGTTAAAAAAAAATATATTAAAACTTTGCAAGAAAAGGAAAGAGTGACAATTGGAGTAATTAATTTTATTTATCTTTGAACAAACTCGCTGGTGAGTTATTGGATAATTATCAATAATTGATGTTTGTTCAAGCCGTTGATTGTTTGATCGAATTATCAATGTTTGCACAAACGTACTCCGTTTGATCAATTCGGAATAAATTATTATTCTTTTACCAACTGGTGTCTTCTTAAGATGAATAAAATTGAGCTGTGCAGTGTCAAAGACGGTCAAGTCAGTTGTGTCTGCCAAACGGCACACTGGCAAATGGGGTTTGATCCGCGGCACACAAAAGTTATGCAGAAAGGAGTTATAATGTCCTTTGCACTACTGGCATTTTTAAAAATTTGTTTGAAGAAGCGTCTACACCTGGGAAGCATATATTTTTTGGTCTACATGTCTAACTTGTCAGCCAAAGATTTAATGGTGTCTTTTTCCTTTGCGGCACACTTTAGACTTCTCACGGCACACAGTTTGACAGACACTGCGTTAACCGAAAGTTTGTTTGAAAGCTTTTAACAGAAAATTTAACCACTTTTAGATTTTTCACTATAACTGATGTCACTGGGGAGAGCTTTAACGGAAACAATATTGCTTCAGATCTCGACATATTCCATGTAGTCTTAGGTGAGTTCCAACGAAAGCTTTTTTTATGTATTAAGGGTAAGTGTCACGGTCTACAACAGTGTCTGCCAAACTTTTTTACTTCACGGCACACTAGTGAATGGGACTTGTACCGCGGCACACCAAATAAAAATGCTTTAAAAAAGGTAATGTTCCTTATATCGAAGAAAACGTAGAAAATGTATCGAGTTAAGCACTATGTATGAACGTGACAAATATGTATTTGAATGTGTAGATATTGAATTTGTATAAAATTAAAGAAAATTTAAATAAATAGGCATTTTTTAAAATTAACATTTGTAAGGATTCTTCCACCGCGGCACACCTGAGACTTCTTGCGGCACACAGTTTGGCAGACACTGGTCTACAGAGACACCTGTAATTAAGAGAAATTATTAAATTGCTCATACAGACAAATCCGTTTAATTGATAGAGTTTAGCTTTATAGGATTTTCAAATCATCTCAGATGAGTTAAGCATTTCTAATTATCATATTGTAATAAAGTTTACTTGTAAAAAATGAACAGGGAGCCAGTGGCGTGCTTAAGCAGGGACCTCCTATTTTTTTCATTAAAAAATCTTATCTCAACCAAAACGCACCATTTATTTATTTTTTAAATATCAAACGTTAGCAAAATACACCAATAATTAATAACATTGAGTATTTTTCAATATTCTCCATTTGACAGATACTAGGTATTTCAAAATTTAATAAGATATGAATGTCCAATAAAAGCTGAAAAATATTACAAACAAAAAACAAATGCATAATAAAGATTTTATAAAAAAGTATAATATTAATTTCAATAAGTGTGATCTTTGGCACTGCATTTTATTGGCCAGCACTAGGATATCTAGAAATCTTTTGTGATCCTGGAATTTCGGGATTGTCAATCCTGGGGGATTGAATCCGATTGATTCCGGGATGATCATTCAGAATTTTTGGTCGGCGATTTTGAAATCATAGAATTTTCCAAACAATTTCATAACCTAGAATTTGTGTCCAGCGACGGATTTACCCAAAATGAACAGCGTGGGACCTTTATTTTTTTTAACTCTTCCAATCATTTTCGAATCCAAAATCCCAGGAATTTACGGATTTACCAAAAATAGTAGCGTGACATCTCGGCATTAGTACTGTCACTATCCCGGGATTTCGGGATTGAAGAATTAGACGGGATCCCGGGATTAGAAACCCTAGCCAGCACCTCATAATTCTGAATGTATGATGACGTTACCGTCAGCAAACAATCATAAAGATGCTCATCGGTGAGTCGAGATCTATACTTTGATTTTATGACGTTCGCAAAGATACGTTGAACGGTTGTTGCGGGCACAGGGTTGGGTATCCCTGCTGTAGACCATTGCACTCACCCTTATTAAAAAAAACTGTGCATTAGCTAAAGCGCGAATTGGCCGTGTTTAATACTGTACACCTCAATTATAGCGCGTAGCACGTGTTGGTCGTGTGATAGAAATGTTTGCGTTTTTTTTTGATTTATTGTCGTCAAAAGCAGAATGCCAAGGTAAAAGTATACTAATTTATATTGTTACGTAAGGTGCTGGGCATTAGGGCTTGTCGATTTTCAAAAACCGGTTTTTTTTGCAAAATTTGTGACATTAGAAAACCGGTTTTTTAAACATTGTAACCGGTTTTTAATATATTTTTTATTATTTAAACAAAAACGTTAATATTTTCACTTGATTTTGTCATAATTTAGAATTTCGACTGAAGGTGATTGGTGGAATTTCAATATTAAATTTGAATAGTTTAAACTATGTACATTCTCACAGATTTTGTCACTAACGACCCGGGTTTCACCTTTCAGTTCAAGTTCATCCGTGCACTTGAACGCCTGAAGATGCGAAACCGAAATGCGAAACCCGGGTCGTTAGTGACAAAATCTGTGAGAATGTACATAGTTTGAACGATTCAAATTTGATTTTGTCATGGTTTCAAATGAAACGAAATGAAATACATATTGACTGTGGAAAGTAAAAAGAACTTAACCCACACATATTAAATTTTACAGGAAGCACAAAAAACGTGTTTTGATGATTTTGGGCCATATGCAAATTATGAATTATAGACAACCTTGAATTTCACGGAGACTTCTAAACTGGTGTTTAATTGACATAATCTAAAATTAATTAAAGAAATTGTCCAGGAAAAACGTTTATTTTAGTCATTTTTCTTGGGCTTAATTGTTTACAAGGTCATCCTTTTCAAACTTAAAAGCTAAATTTAGATACTAAGTCGGCATTTGCAGCTCGCATCCTTTTGATTGAATGTGTATCAAGTTTGATAAATTGGGATTATCGAAAAAAAAATCTTTTGAAAGACTGTGGGTTGACGTCCTTTTTCCTTTCCACAGTCGATATGTTTTAATTATTTAGGAAATTTTGTTACAAAAATGATATCATCACTAAGTTATCAATCAGTGAACGTTTTGTGTTTTCTCAAATCATATTTTCTGTAGAGTAACTTCTTGTGGATTAGTATGTATATAAATAAACAAAATATTTCAATTGAATGATTTTTTGTAAAACTTTGAAAACCGGATAAAACCGGTTTTCAAACAATATTGACATTCGAAAACCGGTTTTTTCAAAATTCGGTTTATGTATAAGCCCTACTGGGCATGAGAGGCATCAAAGCCTCTGACATTTTTTCCTCGTTTGCTGTGTACAGCAGTGGAAGGTTTGGCTTAGTTTTAGGGACAGTCCAAAGAACTGCACAGCTCACTGACCAGAGAATTCAATGAGACGTTAGATTTTTTTTTTATGTCTCCATCTCCGCTTAATCAAATTAAATTAAAATCATTCGTACTTAAGCAAGTATTTGCGAAAGTAGTTGTCTGAGGATGCCTCTGAAAGAGGCGAAACACGTATAAGAGTTGGTAGCACAATACGTGTAATAATCTATTTATTTTATTTTATATTAAAATGAACTTCCACAAAGTTACCGCCGAATCATTTACAATGATAAATTTACGTTTAATTGTATAATCTTACATATCGTAATAATCGATTGCTTATTTAACCCGTAACATGCCATCCTAAAAAATCACGTTCCCTGCCATGATGGCATCTCAGTTTCACTGTTTATTGACAGTATTTAAACCTAAGTTAGAAGCTAAAAAATATTTTTAAAAATGTATATATGCTAGAATACCTAAAATGATAAATACTTATTGACAATATTAAGAGAAATATTGAATGATTTAATGGCTCAACTATTTACGATTGCATCATGGGCATGGAGGTGTTAAGTATTGCATATAATTGAATATGAGTGATAAAAAAAATAATTCCTTCCCCAGCACACCTACAATTGCTTTGAGAATAATCGCCCCCTTGTTAACGTATTGGCAGCCCACCGCTGCTTAAAAATACTTAATGTGGGTTGTCAACAAATTATGTATTTTTAAATTTTATTCTCCCACATTTTGACGAAATTGTTTACCTAAAAATCTTTCAATTTTCAACACTCTTGATCGACCAAGTCAAATGTATTTGTTTCACTAGATGTCATTAGTTGTCAGAAATAAAATATTTTCCTATATGTGTTGATGTATCTATTTATTTGTTGTCTATTAAAATTTGAAGATGAACGCCAGATGGCATAGAACAATGTATTATTAATTGTTTTTTTATAATATATTTTGTTAAGCCATATTGAAGTCACGGATAACTTTTATTCCTAACAAAAATTTAAGTCGTTGTAAAGAAGCCCCGCATGACTATATGTTCATGCTCATCTTTTTATTACCGTGTAATATTGTGTACGGACAGTAGTAAGGACGAGCGTGACCGTATGGGTACGCAAACATTCGGGGTTGAAATATAGCTAAACGTGAATTTTTTAAAAATATTTACAATTCGACCTCTTTAGATCAACATAATTTCAATACAAATATATATATTAGCAAAAGAACTTTAAATAATTTGATGTTTTGATAAAAAAATAACTAACTTTTGGTGGCCGTTTCTGTCTTCGCGGCTGATGATTAACTGAAGTCTGTACCCTTCTTAACTCTCGCGGCTCGGAGACTAGAAAAATACTTCTCGGCCGATGGGGGTCTTTTAGGGACCCCCGTGGTTTCCTCATTATTGGCCTTATTCTTATGAATTTCAAAAAAATAATTAGTGTAAGGGCTTTAAAATATCTCTGTGCATCATTCCTCATACATTTTTTTATAAAAATCCGTGGTTTTTTAATAAATAATCATATTTTAAGTTGCGCGTAAAATATACGTCGTTTCAGTGCAAATATCAATGTGCTACTGGCGCGCTTTGCTTAGCGGCGTTCAGCGTATTATCTTACGAACGATCGCTGATAAGCGGGCGCTTATCTCTTATCTTATCGTATTTATATAAACTACAAAAGGTCCAAAAAACTATGATATAAGAAAACTTTAATTATAAACATTGTATCACCCATATTAAAATAGATATTTAAGAAAATGTGGGTATTGGGGTCACATTTATTGAGCTTAGAACCGGAAAAGTTAACCAAATATGTGTAAAAGCAACGATATTCAGATAGAAAAGGGATGAATAGTGGGATCAATAGACAACGGTGTTTACTGTTACCATATGGCCACGCTCGTTCTTGGAGAGTTAATCTTTTGAGTTGAAGCTATTTTATAGGCAGGGTGTAGCGGTCTACAGTGACACCTATAATTCAGATAAATTATTAAATGACTTATTTAAAAACATTCACTTAATTGATAGAATCTAATTATATATTCTTAGCGGATAATGTTGTTATTCACTTCGTATTTTGTAGGAATGATTATCCGGCAGCCATTTTTTTTCCGAAAGATATTTTTTTCTATTATTAACTGACATCTAGAAAGATAGTCCTGTCGCCATTTTGATTTATTTTCTTCTTCCGAAAGATACATATTTTCCATTGCTCACTGACATCTATGTGTAGAGATTTGAAGCCACCATGTGGTGGAGATCATTGCTAAATTTAAGATATTATATTATTTATTATTTATAAATGTAGGTCTTGATTCCACATTAAAAAAATACCTGCCGCCGGGTGGAATTGAACTTGGGTCACTGGATTCATAAGCCACCGGTCTACCCTATGAGCTACACCATGGTTTGTCAATATGGAGAATAATATATCATATATTTTACTGTATCATTGAGGAGATATCACCTTCGGTGTGACCCAGAAAGAGAAAATAAAGTTTATCGAATAAAAAAAATATATTAAACATATTAAAAAATTGAAAATAGAATATGTTCAAAATGGAGGATAATGCTAGAACAGGACTAGTGGTTCACTAATCGCTATTGCTACACTCAGTTGTTACAGGATCAGAAGGATAGGAGGAGAGGAAAATAATATGAATTGACATCACAAACAAACAGTCTTAGATCACAACTCTGAACTGAATCATTCTCAAATTCACTGTGATCTGAACCGGAAATCGAACCCAGACCTGCGTGATCAGTAGAGCAAGCTCTTACCAACTTAGCCACACCAGGAGACACTAATCAATTTAAAAATCATAATTTGGAGAATATGCCATGTTAATTCATTTTGATTTATTTGATTAGTAAGTATGTATTTGATTGTTCATGTCGGTTAATTTCTGATTTTTTATATTGCGAAAAAATCTTCATGTTGGGAGCAACGGGTTTGCAGCTCGTCCAGCTAATTATGATTTTCAAA
>CM062843.1:6243890-6333300 GCA_031772345.1 Himalopsyche anomala
AAATCCCAGTAGAGTTAAGCATTCCTATTTTAATAATTAAAAATGAACAAGTAGCTAATGGAGAATTAGGTGTTTGCTGAGCTGGTTAGGTGAGCAAATGAACAATTTCTCACAAAAGCTGATACATAAGACAGGCATACATCCCTTGGCAGAAATTCATTTAGTCCTAAAGTAGTTAGTCTTCTGACAAACTATTTTTTTTCTATTTCCTTCCCTATCTGCATTAGGAGCCTATCCTCGGTATTTTTCTACAACCTATTATTTAAAAAAATCCATGTTTTCAGAATACACATAAATGTACTTTATTCTACCTCTATCGCTTTCTATTGCTGTGCTTTGTCCTCAAGATCTTTGAGGAATTTAATAAGGAAGAAAGCAAAAACGTTTTCGTCAATACCATCCTCTTCTTCATGTTAAACATAGCAGATGATCATATTATTTTTTTGCCAACGTTTTTGTATTATGTTAATTAAAACATGTTTTTTTTTTAAATGCAAGTTAAAAGAAAATGTGTGTATTAAAGTTTTAAATTCATTACATAAAAACTGTCAAAAGTTTTTCTACAAAAATTGTTTTTTACTCAGTTGCTCAAACTGTCTTTTTTTTCGAAGAGTAGGGATAGAAAGGTCAGGACATGACTAATAGTTAGCTAATCGCTCTTGTGACACCCCGTTATTTTGGAATTGGAACACTAATAATTTCATCAAATGTCGTATAATAGATATTTTCTTTATTAATTAACAAATTTCAAAATGAATGTATTTTTATACAATCTTGATAGTATTAAAAATAGTGTAAATATATACATATATATCAATATTAAATTATTTTTTTTCAGCTTAAAATATATATTTTCTTAGGATTACAAACTCACTAGTGTTGCCTTAACAAATAATGTATTCAATTGAATTAGAACATGGCAATTTGTTTTTAAAAAAATTTGATGGTCAATACTTCATCACTAAAATGGTTGTTTTACTTATGTTATGAATAATTGCTTAGTCAATCCTGATATATGTTTTAAATGGAGCAATCTCTAGCGTATTTGTTACCCTATAATCACAAAAAGAATCTAGCAAGTGTCGTCACTAGATTCACTCTGAGACGCTGAACTACTTTCGGCAGTGCTACTAGATTCACTGTGTGATTCGCTCTGGGAGCTTGAACTAGACTCGCTTTGGCTGCTGCTCGACTCGCTGTTTGAGCTACTGCTCGATTCACTGCTGGAATTGCTGCTGGATTCACTGCCAGAGGAACTGTCAGAACTGCTTCCGGAAGAACTGCCAGAGGAACTGTTAGAGTTGCTTCCGGAAGAGCTGCTTGAACCACTTCCTGAAGAGCTGCTTGCTTTGCTAGCAGATGCGCTGCATGACTTACTACCGGAAGAACTACTAGAACCGCTACTGCTCGATTGGCTTCCAGAACTACTGCTAGAACCACTGCCAGAAGAGCTACTGGAGCCACTACCGGAAGAACTGCTAGATTTACTTCCAGAAGAGCTGCTAGATCCACTGCCAGAAGAGCTGCTAGATCCACTGCCAGAAGAGCTGCTAGAACCGCTTCCAGAAGAACTGCTTGATCCACTTCCAGAACTGCTGCTAGAACCACTGCCAGAAGAGCTACTGGAGCCACTACCGGAAGAACTGCTAGATTTACTTCCAGAAGAGCTGCTAGATTTACTTCCAGAAGAGCTGCTAGATCCACTGCCAGAAGAGCTGCTAGAACCACTTCCAGAACTACTACTTGAACCGCTTCCAGAAGAACTGCTTGATCCACTTCCAGAACTGCTGCTAGAACCACTGCCAGAAGAGCTACTGGAGCCACTACCAGAAGAGCTGCTAGCTTTACTAGCAGACGAGCTGGAAGATTTACTGCCCGATGAGCTACTTGAACCACTTCCAGAAGAACTGCTCGATCCACTTCCTGAACTGCTGCTAGAGCCACTGCCAGAACTGCTACTAGAACCACTGCCAGAAGAGCTACTGGAACCACTGCCGGAAGAGCTGCCTGATCCACTTCCCGAACTGCTGCCAGATGCACTGCCAGAACTGCTACTAGAACCACTGCCAGAAGAGCTACTGGAACCACTGCCGGAAGAACTCGAAGATTTGTTTCCCGATGAGCTACTTGAACCGCTTCCAGAAGAGCTGCTTGATCCACTTCCCGAACTGCTGCCAGATGCACTGCCAGAACTGCTACTAGAACCACTGCCAGAAGAGCTACTGGAACCACTGCCAGAAGAACTGCTTGATTTACTAGCAGACGAACTCGAAGATTTGCTTCCTGATGAGTTACTTGACCCACTTCCAGAAGAGCTACTTGATCCACTTCCTGAACTGCTGCTAGAACCACTGCTAGCTTTGCTGGCAGATGAGCTGCTTGACTTAGATCCGCACTTCCTGCCCTTTCGCTCCCCGCTTCCGGATCCTTTTTCATTGCTTCCAGATCCTTTCTCTTTACTTCCTGATCCACTTTCATTGCTCCCAGATCCACTTTCATTGCTTCCAGATCCACTTTCTTTACTTCCAGATCCTTTTTCGCGACTTCCTGACCTACCTTCGTGACTACCAGATTTGCGCTTCCTTTTACCTTTACATTTTCTGCCTTTCTTTTCATGACTTTTGGATCCTTTTTCTTTACTTCCAGACCCCTTTTGCTTACTACCACTTTTGTTTTTGCCACCCTTTTTCCACCCCTTTTCATGACTTCCTGAACCTTTACCCTTTTTACCAACCGAAGAACTTGATCCACTTGCGGATGAGCTACTAGCACCACCACTAGATGCGCTTTTACTTGCAGCGTTACTGCTCGATCCAGAGCTTGAGCTACTGGAACCACTAGCAGCGGTACTGCTTGATCCACTTTTGGAGGCGCTATTTGCTGCACTCTTGGAGCAACTACTAGAACCACTTCCAGAGTTACTGCTAGATCCACTGCCAGAAGAGCTGCTAGAGCCACTTCCAGAACTACTACTTGAACCGCTTCCAGAAGAACTGCTTGATCCACTTCCAGAACTGCTGCTAGAACCACTGCCAGAAGAGCTACTGGAGCCACTACCTGAAGAACTGCTTGCTTTACTAGCAGATGAGCTGGAGGATTTGCTACCTGAAGAGCTACTCGAACCGCTTCCAGAAGAACTGCTTGATCCACTTCCTGAACTGCTGCTAGATCCACTGCCAGAAGAGCTGCTAGAGCCACTTCCAGAAGAACTGCTTGATCCACTTCCAGAAGAACTGCTTGATCCACTTCCAGAACTGCTGCTAGAACCACTGCCAGAAGAGCTACTGGAGCCACTACCTGAAGAACTGCTTGCTTTACTAGCAGATGAACTGGAGGATTTGCTACCTGAAGAGCTACTCGAACCGCTTCCAGAAGAACTGCTTGATCCACTTCCTGAACTGCTGCTAGAGCCACTGCCAGAAGAGCTGCTGGAGCCACTACCAGATGAACTGCTAGATCCACTATTGGAACTACTGCTCGATCCGCTTTTAGAGCTACTGCTTGATCCGCTATTGGAACTACTGCTAGATCCGCTATTGGAACTGCTGCTGGATCCACTATTGGAACTGCTGCTAGATCCACTGTTGGAACTGCTGCTGGATCCACTGTTGGAACTGCTGCTTGATCCACTGCTGGAACTACTACTCGATCCACTGCTTGCGGCGCCAGAGCACGGTGGTTTTGCAGCGCATGGTTTTTTCATAGCACATGCATCGAGGGTCTGAAAAAGTTAAATTATTAAATTATTATATTGTGTTTATTGTAAGCCAAATTTGCATCACACCATCACATACCTTCTAAATGACAGTTTAGAAAAATATTAGGCATTACAGCTAACGCTTGTGCGACACAAATTTCAATTAGAATTTTTTATGAGTCACTTGAGTGAGAAGAAATCGAGGAGAAATGACATCGCATACACCCGAGCCAAAATTATATTTTTATATAAATACATTTTAATTTGACATTGCTTTTAGGGACTATTTATTAGGGACTTACGCCCAGACCAGCCTAATGCCTACGATTAAGCTCACACCTAGATTTGGTGGTAACTTTGTAGAAGTATATTTTTAAGATTGCGTAACAAATCATGACACTTGGTTAGTATCTATAAAAATCATTTTCAGAAAATTTGTAGATAAACTCTATAAAGTTCTAAGATTGTTGTAAAATCAAAAGTAACATTAAAGCAGTCTTCAAGTATCAATAAAGGTATTAATTGTTACTTTTGTTTCGTCTAAGATCTACACTAGGGTTGCCAATCCGATATAACCCGAAACCGGTTAACCGGTTTTATTTTAAGAAAACCCGAAAACCGATTTATTTTGCAAGGATGACCGGGTTGTATTGAAAACATCTTGTTGGCTTAAGTACTATTTATCCTGGTCCGTGGAGCAGTGGTCAACGTCACTGGATTCCCTTGCAGATCTCAAAGATTCAAGTGCCACTCCGGACGGTATTTTTTTTCATTCAAGGGTATGGGTGTTTGTTATTCAAAAATTCCCTTCTTCCATTCCTATCCTAAAATAATGATAGTAGCGAAAGCGATATGCTAACCATTAGTTCTTACCTAGTCATCTACTCTCATAGAAAAAAACAGGTTGAGCAACTTATTAATTAGCAGTTCTCGTAAAAAAAAACATTCATTTGTATGCCATAAGCTTAACATACTTTACATTATTAGTTTATATTTAACACTTTCCTTACGGTGATAAAAAAATACGGTGATATGTTGCTGGCCATTAAAGAACCAAGTAAAAAAAACGTGTTTTAATACTTACCACCCTTTAATGGATGGTAAAACCCATGACGTATTTATATATTTATGTATTAAATATATATTTTTAGCACCGTATGGGAAGTTTAAGGAAGCAAAATGCTTTTTATTTTTTGGAATTGAAATATTGTCAATTGTTTAAAAATCAAAAATACAGTACATGAAATAACAGCTGACGCCAATTCGCCATGCACATGACAAATATAATTAAAATAAAAAAACAATACATCAAAATCAACATACAAAATTAAAAAGTTAAAACCTAACAAACAGTTCACAAACACTATCACTATAAATGTCCACTTCTCTAGGCAATGAGTTAATCAGTCAAACAGCCCTTGGAACTGGCGACTCATACGTCATAGTGAGGAACAAGTTTTTAGGAACAAAAGTTTTTGATTATAGTTTCGCCCACGTTAGAATAAATTAGGAGCATGTAAGTTAATAGTCATGAGTATTTCAGGATTATTAAATCGGCCCCGAAGAAGAAGAGTAAAATGTTTTAAGCTTGAAAACAATCTTCGAGCTTCAAGAGACTGAAATGATACCATTCCTAAAAAGAAATTTGGTGGGGTAGTATTCCTTTAGGGAATTATCAAAAGTAAAGATTTTTTTTTAATAATAATATCTTATGGACTGTCTCCAATATTTTTTTCTTAGTCGGTTAACCGGTTTATTTATTTGAAATAAAAAACCGAAAACCGGTTAGTTAATTTGGTCGGTTAATTGGACGCCCTGATCTACACGAACTAACCTTGCAGTTATCAGGTCGCCCACCGTAGCTACAAGCTGTTCCCCTTTACGCGAAAACAGAATTATTAATCATCTGCGCATACAAATTAACGTCACATGCGCAGTGATCGTAATTAATGTGCATGCGGTCAACATGCCTCAGTACGCCATTTTGTGCAAATAATAAGATCGGCATATTTGATATCTGAATAAACTCAAATTTAAAATCAACATGGAATCGACTGTCACCTCTCGGTAATCTGTCCCACGCTGCTCAGGGTCTTATCAGAGTCATGGAAGATTTGGTTACACATTACATATTTTGGTTTTACTTGTATTCATTTTAAGACCAATGGAACTTGAGTTAGTAGATAATCTCCTGGAAGCCCTTAACAGATTTGTCGAATATGACAGCATCATCAAGATCGCACAGCCTTAGATGATGAATTCAAATTTTAAATCAACATTGAATTCAGTGTTTCGGCCAGGTCTGATTGATTTTTACAATCATTTCCGTTGAACTTACATATCGATGGTTAAGTTCCATAGAGCTGCAACTAGAAATTGGTGGTTTTGCAATAGGGTTGACCAAAGTTTTGACGCATCTTAACTGGGTTGTAAAAATGTAATAATTATAAACTTTTTAGTGAATCATTTAGTCATTTATTTAGATTCAATTCAAATTAAATGCAATTTGACAGAGTCATAAAACGATATTTAAAGTTTTATATGTATGAAATCATTTTGAGAAGAATGTTTATATTTCATTATTTGCAATTGCAAACATGGACAAACAATTTTATGGAAATATGTATGTGATGTTTTTTTTTTCTTGCCCATGTTTACTTTTAATTTGGAGCATACGGTCTTCTGATGGAGGTGTCTCAACAGAAGTTTTTCTACGAGAGCTGCTTGATATTCAGTTGCTAAATGTTGCTTTTTGTTTAAAGAGAGTAAGGTCAAAAATAATAGGACTATATTTTTTTATATTCCCTAGGGCAGTTTTTCTCATCTTTTTTAAGCCCGCCGCCCCTTTTGAGTGTCTTCATTTATCTGTGCCCCCCCCATATCATTGTTTTATCCCAAAAGCGTGGGATTTATTTTATTTTACCTCTTCCAGGGATTTTAAATCCCAAGTCCCAGGAATTTGAAAATTTGCCCAAATAACCAGCGTGTAATCTTTTTTTTTTAGCTCTTCCGGGGATCCTGGAAATTTGCTGGGGCCACAGGGCTCCCGGTTGAGAAATCCTGCCTTAGGGTACTCAATGTTGCTCAAGAAGAAATTCCTTAATAGACTTGGTTGTATGCACTACAGTGTGTAGAATAATAAATAATATAATGAATCGAATAGCTTACGAATGGAGGCATCTCAACTTAAGTTGTTTACGAGAACTGCTTGTTACTCAACCACTCGTTTTAGAAGAGAGTCAAACAAAAAGGATCCTTATACACAAAGGTCACAAAATACAGTAACCTTTTACTACAACACTAATGGTTATTAGTTAATTTAAGTCACTAACTTATGCCCATTAACTAACTGTTACAGATGGAATCTGCGTGACACGAAAAGTGCACTAAATCAAGCATTAGACCCCTGGTTCTAGTCACAGAGTAAGTCTATGGACCTGGTATTGTTATTTTATAATGACATCCATTTATATGAGTGTTGCGATAAACAGTGCATTGCATTGAAAAAGGAACAAAGATAGAGACAAACAGTCAATGGTTTCAAGGAAAAAAAAATAAAGTTTTAAAAGCAAAATAAAAATAAAATTTATAAAATATATATTTTTGTTTTTAATTTTTGAAAATGCCAATGCGCCAAATATTTTGAAGTTAAATAATCATACGAGAAAACAGTCGATGGTATTCAATGAAAAAGATAATGTTTTAAAAGCAAAATAAAAATAAAAATTTTTGAAAAAAAAATATTTGGCATTACAGCCAATAAATATTTAAAGTTAAAAGATCATACGAGGATTTATTGTAAGTCACTCAAGACCAATTCTTGGTAAATTGACATAAAAAAACACCCATGTATTAAATCTAAAATTTAAATTTAAAAATCTAAATTTGATATCGAACCCAGACCCAACCCACCTGGTAGGTAGAGCAAGTTTTAACCAAATATACCACAGCATTAAAATTATTATAAACATTAAAAATGTCCATAAAAAAGGTGCCGGAACGCCGTTCTACCACGTCACATGATGTAAAAAGAACAAGGATTCTTACGTGTATCGTGACCAACGCCAGTAGAAGGAACAATCCCAATTTGGCAGCCATGGTGACACAGGGTTGTTGTTGCAGTTGTCACTCTTAATCTGTCACCCTTCCTTCACTGGACCGTAAACGAGAATTGGTAGCTAGTCACAACTGACAGCTAGCTTTTATTGAAGGCGCAAAAATGTTACAACGCATTGTGTGTCAGATAATATTTGCATTCGTAACGCGCCAGCTGGCGATATATAACTTGGTGTAATTGTTTATTTAAATTATAACAAATAATTGGTACTCATAGTGTAAATTATTAAATATTTAATTTATCATACATAACCCAATGATATACGACGTAAAATACAGTCCTTTTCGATAAAAAAATAATATTTTTAATCTATATTCAGTAAAACCTCCATTTACACTAAAGTCGGGACAGTTTAATTCGGGGTAGTGTAATTGGGGGTGTGAATCTCATACAAAATTAACGATTTGGTTTTTTTCCGCAAAAAATGCAAAACTAAGATTTTCCTTATAAAAAATATTTGGACGATATATTTAGTTACTAAGTGATAAAATGAAAATCCAACACATAGACAGTCGTCCGGCTATATGTGTATAGCCTGACACGTGTTGAATACACTGACGCTAGCCAAGATTCGACTGTATATGCCGCACAGATGACCGTCTCGTTGCAACGACAATGAAATGCGACAGTGCAATTGGGGGATTTGCGGCGAATATTTCAAGCCGTAAATTCGGGGTAGTGTAATTGGAGGTTCCACTGTGTAGCATAAATAAAAAAATAAAATAATTATAAAACCTTTGTATAGAAAAACCGTGTGACCGTGCGGTCACGCTAGTTCTAATAGGCTCCGTGTAATATTGTGTAAGGACGAGCGTGACCGTATGGTCACACAAACATTCAGGGTTAAATTATAGCTTTACGTGAAATATTTTTTTTTTTCACAATTTGACCTCTCCAAATTCAATTCAAGTCAAGGTAGAGTAAATCAGTGTTTCTCAAAGAGGGGAAATAAACATAAAGTCGCAAGATTTGAAAATGTGCTTTTGGTAGTTGTATTTGTCCCCGTGGCTGATGACTAGCTGAAGTCTGTATCCTTTGTAACCAAAGTTGAGTGAAGGCAACAATATTCAGGTAGAAGAAAGATGAATAGTGGAATCAATAGACAGCGGTGTTTACTGTGACCATATGGTCACGCTCGGCCTTGGAGGGTTAATGTATCGCCTTGCTGTGTTAATTGCCAAATCTTCTTCATCTTTGGCCATATTCTGTCTCTCGCCAATAGCTATACTTCCTCCCATACCATGCCAAAATCCTTCTGTTCCGCTGAGTACATCCTGTAGATAGTACCTGACGGTCGTCCAGGGTGCTGGAATCCCACAGATCGAAAAAGAGGCAAGCAGGATTGAGGCTTTCCGTAGCACGTGGCCCAGATAGTTTTAACATCTCTCCATAACAACAGACGCAATAGGGTGCTGTCTTATACGTTCCCTAATCTCTGACAGCGCCCTGTTACATAAGTGGTTATGAAGAGACATTGGAGCTGGATGGGTCACGTGCTGAGGATGCCAATTAAAACTGAATGACACTTGTATTTTACCAGTGCTGTTTACAGTAGCAAATCATAACACATAACGGAGATTTAGAAAAACCGTGCACTGAGCTACGAGAAAAGATGGTTTCGTAAAATAAGTTTTTTTTTTTTTTATAATACTCTAGCCGGTTCCCGGCAAGCGTTGCAATGCCACTCAAAGAAAGAAAGTGTTTGTGTTTTAATTGTGTTTATTGAAGTGCATGTTTTCTTTTTCTATCTGATTGATATTTGCTGCCGATTGTCTATGGTACAAAACACGAGCCACCTTTAAGTAAGTTAATTGCACTATAACCTTTGCGCAAGTGCAAGCATACGTTGTCAAAATGAACTGTATGTCAGACATACAATCAGTGATTTTTATATATAAGACCTACTGTGAGTTCATTTTACTATGCCTACAACCTTCCCGGAAGTGCAAGCAAAAAGTTTGTTAAAGTTTTATCGCAATCGGATGAGCGGTGTGGCAACGCATACAGTACGAACAAATAATCATTGATTTTTATATATAAGACCAACTGTAAGCTAATTTTACTATGCCTACAACCTTCCCGGAAGTGCAAGCAAAAAGTTTGTTAAAGTTTTATCGCAATCAGATGAGCGGTGTGGCAACGCATACAGTACGAACCAACAAACATTCATTTTTATATATTAGATTAGATTACACAAAAACAACACACACTTCTTTCCAAAAAAGTCCAATATCAGGGTGGAAAATATATAGATAAAATATCTAGGAGTGGAGTTGGGGTTGTGGTGTTTCAGGTGGATTCAAAGTTTAAAATATGAACACACAGTTAGCGTGCCACCGATTGGCTATCCCTGATGATCGGAATTGTGTTCTGTGTAATATAATTCAGTTTTTTAATTTATTGTCATATTAAATTCTTCTCAAATTACAATCTGAATACCGTCATCTTTGAGAGACAAAATATTGCGACCTTAGTTTAAAAACGTTCTAAAATACATATTCCATACTACGGGTTCTTTTATTATTATATACCAGCTTTCAATGTGGAGCAAATGGCTTCTTGCTATGTCTTATATAATAACTGGGCGTAGCGAGAGCGATTAGTAAACTACTAGTCCTGTCCTAGTCCTACCCTTTCTATCCCTAATATCTTAGAAAAGAAAATTAAGTTGAGCGACTGAGTAACAGTTGAGATACCTTCATGAGCTAGAAGTTTTTTTTAAGATAACTGTTTGTTACTCAATATCTCAACATTTATTTTATTTTTTAAATATTATTGATATAAAGGATAGGGCTAGGACAGGACTAGTGGTTAACTTATCGCTCCTACTACGCCCAGTTATCGAATGATCGGAAGGGTGAAATACATTGAAAAAAATATGTTCTCACTTGGATTCGAACCAATGACGATGAACACTACACTATAAGCCCATTAAATACAATTGGTTTTTCAATTTCCAGCAACTTTTTGTTTGCAACGACGTTTGCTGCCGATTGTCTATGGTACGACACACGCGCCACCTACTGTATGATAAGTGCACTATAACCTTCGCGCAAGTGCAAGCATACGTTGTCAAAATGAACTGTATGTCAGACATACAATAATTGATTTTTATATATAAGACTGACTGTAAGTTAATTTCACTATGCCTTTAACCTTCGCGGAAGTGCAAGCAAAAAGTTTGTCAAAGTTTTATTGCAATCGGATGAGCGGTGTGGCAACGCATACAGTACGAACAAACAAACATATTTTTTTTATATTAGATTATTATTAATGGAGATTTAAAGGCTGGAAATTTTCCCTTCCTATTAATTCAATAATTTAAAATATTGGGGCTAGCGACTTTATTCTAAAAGTACTTGAAGGGTTAACAACAGGGTATTTTTCTAAGCTAATTTTTATCCTCGTATAACGACAACCCCTTGAATGTTGATAATACAGCCTTTTCATATTAAATTTACACATTTTGCAGCAAAAATGTTAGTTGGAACATTGTCAAATTTAATTAATTATTGAAATATTTTTATTGATTTTTCTCAGCACATGTTATTGATTAAAAGTGTTTACTCATTTAAAACAATTGACAACAAACAACTGTGCACGTTTTGCCGTATAATTTATTTAATTACTAATTATGTATTCGAAATTTTATAGTTATTTTACACAAATTTTAACATTTTTGGTCTTAGCATTAATTGAAGTTAACTTTGAAAAAGCTTTTTTACTGTAACTGCTTATTAGTTGCTCAATCTCTCTTTTTTCAAAAAGGTTTAGTAATTTTATATATCCCGGTATTAGTACATACTGTCACAATCCCGGGATTTTGGGACCGCAAAATTGGATGAGATCCCGGGATCCTGGAATTGGAGGTCCTAATCAAAACAATATAGTTAATAAAATAATTCTAGCATACTCCACCAATCAACAGACTACATACTAATTTTTCAATATCTTTAAATTATTTTTCTCAGGGTTTTTCGAATCCACAGACACTGTGGGCGACAGATTATAGCCATGTACGGTCCCTTTCTTGTAGGACAAATATGATCACCATCAATCAGTCTTCTTACATTCTCCCAGGTTACATCAATATAGGAACATCCGGGATATGTACGCAGAGGTATCTGATTCATTTTAAGACCAATGGAACCTGACTTAGTTCTTAACCCGCCGATAATCTCCAGGATGCCCTTGACAGATTTGTTGAATATGACAGCATCATCAAGATCACACAGCCTTAGATGATGAAGTCAAATTTTAAATCAACATTAAATTCAGTGCTACGACCAGGTTCTGTGGAGTTGGGTAAAAAGGCCGACATTGAAATTAAATTTTACAATCATTTCCATTGAACTTACATATCGATGGTAAAGTTCCATAGTGCTACAACTTGAAATTGCTAGTTTTGAGATATTGCTAACCAAAGTTTTAACACATCTAAACTGGGATGTAAAAAAATGATAATTATAACATTTTTAGTGAATCATTAAGTCATTTATTTAAATTCAATTCAAATTAAATACAATTTGACAAAGTCATAAAACGATATTTAAAGTTTTATATGTATTTGTTAATAAAAAACACAATATTCCTTTGTACTTCATTCCACTTTATTTAATATGTCAGTACCGGTTTCGCTCATTACGAGCATCGTCAACTGATAAGAAATATAATTAAACAATGCTATTTATACAAAAATGAACAGTTATAAACAACAATTGAAAAGAAATTACCAATTACATTAAAAGTGATACTAAAATAACACAAAATTAAAATGTTTAACACATCTAACATATAATTAAAAGTCATCTCAGATTAATAAATTTAGAATGGCGATTGAAAGTAATTACAAACATAATTAAAATTTGGGAAATTTTTGATAAATTTAAATAAAGTGGAATGAAGTACAAAGGAATATTGTGTTTTTATTAATATAATGCCTTTCCACCAAGTATTGACAGTGAACACCCTAAAAGTGATATGTATTTGTCTTGACAGATGAATAATATTTAAATTTGCAAACATCTGCCTACAGATGAAAAAAATAATCTTTTTTTTTAGTTATTTTTTTGTGAAGTTTTAAAAAAGACGTTTTTTTAATAAAATGGGTAATATAAGTCATAACATCGAATTTTTTGACTCATCATTCTATGAAACAAAAGCAGGGTTTGGCAGACTTTCAATTGAGAAGAGCCAATTTGTCAAGGAAACAGGATACTATTATAAGTATTTTTGGGTTCAAAATGTGGTAAGTTCAAGAGTTGATTACTGGTGAGCAGCAACCACCGATGCCAAGAGCCACGGTCTGCCAACCCCTCAACTAGACCAGATCATCTTTATTCAGCCTAGCATGCAGTAGCAACACTATGGACTTTTGCAGTTTGAATACACTCAATTGAGTATTTTTTTTTAATCGGGTTGGAGTCGATGGATGTGTTTCAACAGAAGTTTTTCTATGAGAACTGCTTAATACTTAATATTGCTTTTTGATCGAAATTGCGTTGTATACCAATAATTGTTCAATATCGATTAAGGTGTCAGCAGCGATGGACTGCCAATACCTTAACAAGGAGCTCGCTTAAACTTACAGCAATTCTCGGTGTTCTGAGGAAGGAGTGAATTTTTTTATCACTCATATGAAATTATATCAAATACTTAAATAAGCAATCTATTGTTACTTAAAACACTTATAATATGTAACAATATGCAATTTACCGTAAACTTATTAATTTAAATGGCTGAAAATGTACTACTGTGTATACTGAAGCTGTCGTAGATAATATATAAATCATTAATTGCAGTTACATACTAATTTGATCTGAGAATATTGTTTTCTCGTAAATTAACAAAGTGCTCGTCGGGCTTAGTAAAAATCAACAAAGGGTACGCGCAAACCCCTCCGAGCCCACTCCAGCCCACCCCTGGGTGTCAATGACAAAAACTTTAGAGCGTTATCTCATTCTCCTGATCATTTTTAGGGGATGTGCATTTGAGTGTATTAACTTGTTATTGTTGGCTCCACGTGGATCACGGTTGAGAAACGCTGATCTAGAGAACTGGAAATTGTCTGCGCATTTAAGGAGTTCATTTTTCGAACTTAATTATAAAACAAAACGTTGTCTTGTAAAATGTATAAATTGTGTGAATTCCTTCAGG
Source organism: Himalopsyche anomala (assembly GCA_031772345.1). Taxonomy (NCBI): domain Eukaryota; kingdom Metazoa; phylum Arthropoda; class Insecta; order Trichoptera; family Rhyacophilidae; genus Himalopsyche; species Himalopsyche anomala. Next base: position 6,257,861 of record CM062843.1, read on the forward strand.
AATTCATTTGTGAAAAATACAGACTTTTTCAGAGAGAAGATCTCTTGTTCTATTTCTCTTTCTTTTCATATATTTTGATGTTGTTTTTAATTCGTTGTCTTTTTTGTTGTTTTTTCCTCTTTTATCCCTTTTTTTCCTTTCTTCAGTGCCTGTATGATCCTTATTATTAGTTGTGGTCGATGTCCTTTTTACAAACATAAAGGTACCACTACATTTGAAGAACGAATCAAAAGTTCGATTTTTTTAAATCCATATCCGCTCCCAATGTGAAGCGTATGGCCTCCTAATGGAGGTATCTCAACAGAAGTTTTTTCTACGAAAACTATTGGTTTTTCAGTCGCTCAACCTTACTTTTTTCAAAGTGAGTAGTAGGGAAAGAAAAATAAGGCTAAAGCAAGATTAGTGGTTAACTAATCGCTATTGCTACACCCAGTTATTAAAGAATCAAAACGATGGGAGGAGATGAAATAATGTGAAACGACATCACAAACACCCAGTCTTCGATCACAACTTTGAATTGAATAATTATCAAATTCACTGTGATCTTACCGGAAATCGAACCCAGACGTGCGAGATCGGTAGAGCAAGCTCTAACCAACTGGGCCACAGCAGGCGACGAATGGGCAACAGAAATAAAAAAAATACTTTTATGATTATGTTTTTATTATAATAAATACAATACAATTGAAAAATACAATACAATACATAAAATACAATTTATAAGTCAAACATACATATAATAAAACAATAATATATATATATATATATATATATACATATATGGGTAACACATGTTCAACGATATTTATTGTGATTTTAATTGTTAAAGCAAACAAAAAAAAAATATATCATAGTATAAATCTTAATTAATTAATAAAACAATAAATATATATTTTTTGAATTGATTAAAATAATTAACAAGTAATAAGGTTGCGTTTAAAATTCATCGGGTCGGGTCCGTGGCACAGTGGTCAATTCGTTGGCTTTCATGCCGGACCTCACATGTTCGAATCCCAGAACGAGCAGCATTTTTTAAATTGATTTATCGACTTCTGTTCCAAGGCATGGATGTTTGTTATTTAAAAAAAATCCTGACCCCCGTTTCAGTCCTAAAATAACTGGGCGAATTCTTTGAAGAGAGGTCGAGCAACTTGGGTAGTAAAAAGTTCTAGTAGAAAAATTCCGTTGAGATACCGCCATCATTAGGCCACGTGCTACATATTGGAAGTTGACATGGATAAAAAATACCTATTAATTCCTCTTTTAATTTGTTTTAAAAAAAAGGTTTTTGAAATTCACTTGTCAAGATATTTTTATCTAATCCATCTTCGTTTTCAATGTAGAGCATATGGCTTGTTAATGGAGGTATTTCAACAGAAGTTTGCTTGTTACTAATTTGCTCAACCTCTTTTTTTTACGAAGATAGTAAGAAGAGAAGGATATGAGTAGTACAGGACTATTTTTGTTTCGTTTATTTTAGGATTGAAAGGGTGGGAGAATTTTTTAAAATAACACAAACACCTTCTGAACAGAAATCGATAAATCCATTGAAGAAATCGCTTTTCGTTTTGAATCTGTGTAATCCACCAAAGAAGTTTTATCTTCCTCTAAGTGTCTTCCAATCAATGTATTTTAAATGATATAAATGTCAAGGAGTGCAATGAAAAAAAGTGTCTCCCTGTTCTGGTCAAATATTGATTGGTTCGAAACATTATGGTGCCAAGAAAAAAGGTGCAGGAATGTCGTTCCACCGCGTTACATGGGAAGAAATTATTCTGTTTATTTGTCTATCGTAATCTCTGATTCATGGCTTTAAGCTCACGTCAGAGTTCTATTGGATGTGTAGTAAGTTAAATGGTGATATTCAACATTGCCGTTTTGCTAAAAACTGTTAAAATGTTAATTTAAAAAGAAGTATGCAGGCATCCACCACGCCTGTGTTTGATACAGCATTAAGTAGTCTGGAATGATTTTCATTTAATTACAAAATTAGGATAAAACAGTTAATTTCTACATTTTTACTCGAGTACTACTTTACAATAAAGCTCGTAACACCCAAGAAATCTTAGAGGAATTTAACAACTTTCGCTATTCGATTCGCTTTCAGAAGAAGAACTGCTTTCTGAGTTACTGTAAGAGTCGCTTTTAGAGCTTGACTCGCTGCTACTGCTTAATGAACTGCTAGAACTGCTGATAGAGCCACTTTCAGAACTGCTACTAGAACCGCTTCCAGAAGAACTAGAAGAACCGCTTCCTGAACTGCTACTTGAACCACTTCCAGAAGAACTGCTAGAGCTACTACCGGAAGAACTAGAAGAACCACTTCCCGAACTGCTGCTTGAACCACTGCCAGAAGAACTACTTGAGCCACCAGCAGAAGAGCTACAAGAACCGCTTCCCGAACTGCTACTTGAACCACTTCCAGAAGAACTGCTAGAGCCACTACTAGAAGAACTTGAAGAACCGCTTCCTGAATTGCTGCTTAAACCACTTCCAGAAGAGCTACTTGATCCACTACCTGAACTGCTACTTGACCCATTACCAGAACTGCGGTCTAAAGAGAGTCTAGAGCTACCCCTAGATCCACGTTTTTGAAACTTACCACCGTGTATTCGTTCATGACTTCCAGAATCTTTTTCCCGGCTTCCAGAACCATCTTCGTGACTTCTAGAATCATCTTCATGACTGTTGGATTTGTTCTCGTCACTTTTGTTTCTTATCTTTTCAACAGAAACTCTATGCTCTCTACTTCCGGATCCACTTTCATTGCTTTCCGATCCAGTTTCGTAGCTTCCAGACCCACTTTCCTTACTTCCAGATCCTTTTTTGTGATTTTTAGACCTTCGCTCACGACTTCCCGATTTATTTTCGTGGCTACTAGATTTGCGGTTCTTTTTGGCTTTACATTTCCTGCCTTTCTTTTCGTGACTTTTGGATCCTTTTTCTTTACTACCAGACCCACTTTCCTTGCTTTTATTCTTCTTTTTTCCACTCTTTTTCCATCCTTTTTCACGATTGTTGCATTTACCAACTGAAGAATTTGACTCACTTGCAGCGCTACTGCTCAATCCAGAGCTTGAGCTACTGGAGCCACTTGCAGCAGAATTGCTTGATCCACTTTTGGAAGCGCTACTAGCCGCACTCTTGGAACAACTACTAGAACCACTTCCAGAGCTGCTGATTGAGCCACTGCCCGAAGAACTGCTAGCTCCACTTGCAGAAGAACTGCTTGTTCCCCCTTCCCCCCCAGAGCTACTGCTTGCTCCACTAGCAGACGAACTGCTGGATCCCCCTTTCCCCCCAGAGCTACTACTTGATCCACTGCCAGAAGAACTGCTTGATCCTCCATTTCCACCACAGGAGCTGCTTGCTCCGCTAGCAGAAGAACTGCTTGATCCACTTCCTGAACTAGTACTTGAACCACTGCCCGAAGAGCTGCTTGAACCACTTGCAGAAGAACTGCCTGTTCCCCCTTTCCCAGAGCTACAGCTTGCTCCACTAGCAGATGAACTGCTGGATCCTCCTTTTCCCCCAGAGCTACTGCTTGATCCACTGCCAGAAGAACTACTTGATCCTCCTTTTCCACTAGAAGAACTGCTTGCTCCGCTAGCAGAAGAACTGCTTGATCCACTTCCAGAACTAGTACTTGAACTACTGCCAGAAGAGCTGCTGGATCCACTGCTAGAACTACTTCCAGAACTGCTACTAGATCCACTTCCAGAAGAATTGCTTAGGCCACTTCCTGAACTGCTACTTGATCCACTTCTAGAACTGCTGTCTAAAGAGATTTGAGATCCACGTCTCCGCAAGCAGCCGCATTTGTGTCTAAGTTCATTACTTCCAGAATTACTATTTGAGCTGCTGCTACTTTTACTAGAGCTACTTTTCGATCGACGTGTTCGTAAGCAGCCACATTTGTGTCTTCGATTATGAGTTCCAGAATCATTTTCATTGCTTTCAGAACCATTTTCAATACTTTTGGAATCCTTTTCTCGGCTTCCTGAATCATCTTTAGAGCCCGAAGGTTTCTTTGTAGTTGGTGGTTTACATGTACAAGATTGTTTCTTTGCACACGTTGGCTTACGAGTGGGCGTTGGCTTAGCGGTGCAAGGTGGCTTAGATATGACGTTTACCTTACTTCCAGAAGAACTACTTGATCCACTATTTGAGCTGCTACTGGAACTACTTCCAGAAGAACTATTAGATCCACTACCAGTTGAGCTGCTTGAGCTACTGCCTGAAGAGCTACTGGATCCCCCTTTTCCACTAGAGGAGCTGCTTGCTCCACTTGCAGAAGAGCTGCTGGATCCTCCTTTGCCTCCGGAGCTGCTACTTGCTCCGCTAGCAGATGAACTGCTGGATCCTGCCTTTCCACCAGAGGAGCTACTTGCTCCGCTAGCAGATGAACTGCTTGATCCTCCCTTTCCACCAGAAGAGCTGCTTGCTCCACTTGCAGATGAGCTGCTAGACCCTCCTTTGCCTCCAGAGCTGCTGCTTGATCCACTTCCAGATGAACTGCTGGATCCTCCCGTTCCACCAGAGGAGCTACTTGCTCCGCTAGCAGAAGAGCTGCTGGATCCTCCCGTTCCACCAGAGGAGCTACTTGCTCCGCTAGCAGATGAACTGCTGGATCCTGCCTTTCCACCAGAGGAGCTACTTGCTCCGCTAGCAGATGAACTGCTTGATCCTCCCTTTCCACCAGAAGAGCTACTTGCTCCACTTGCAGATGAGCTGCTAGATCCTCCTTTGCCTCCAGAGCTGCTGCTTGATCCACTGCCAGATGAACTGCTGGATCCTCCCGTTCCACCAGAGGAGCTACTTGCTCCGCTAGCAGAAGAGCTGCTGGATCCTCCTTTGCCTCCGGAGCTGCTACTTGCTCCGCTAGCAGATGAACTGCTGGATCCTCCCTTTCCACCAGAGGAGCTACTTGCTCCGCTAGCAGATGAACTGCTAGATCCTCCCTTTCCACCAGAAGAGCTACTTGCTCCACTTGCAGATGAGCTGCTAGATCCTCCTTTGCCTCCGGAGCTGCTGCTTGATCCACTACCAGATGAACTGCTGGATCTTCCCGTTCCACCAGAAGAGCTACTTGCTCCGCTAGCAGATGAACTGCTAGATCCTCCTTTGCCTCCGGAGCTGCTGCTAGATCCACTACCAGATGAACTGCTGGATCCACCGTTTCCACCAGAGGAGCTACTTGCTCCGCTAGCAGATGAACTGCTAGATCCTCCTTTGCCTCCGGAGCTGCTACTTGCTCCGCTAGCAGATGAACTGCTGGATCCTGCCTTTCCACCAGAGGAGCTACTTGCTCCGCTAGCAGATGAACTGCTAGATCCTCCCTTTCCACCAGAAGAGCTACTTGCTCCGCTAGCAGAAGAGCTGCTGGATCCTCCTTTGCCTCCAGAGCTGCTGCTTGATCCACTGCCAGATGAACTGCTGGATCCTCCCGTTCCACCAGAAGAGCTACTTGCTCCGCTAGCAGATGAACTGCTAGATCCTCCCTTTCCACCAGAAGAGCTACTTGCTCCACTTGCAGATGAGCTGCTAGAAACTCTTTTGTCTCCGGAGCTGCTGCTAGATCCACTACCAGATGAACTGCTGGATCCTCCTGTTCCACCAGAGGAGCTACTTGCTCCGCTAGCAGATGAACTGCTAGATCCTCCTTTGCCTCCGGAGCTGCTACTTGCTCCGCTAGCAGATGAACTGCTGGATCCTGCTTTTCCACCAGAGGAGCTACTTGCTCCGCTAGCAGATGAGCTGCTAGATCCTCCCTTTCCACCAGAAGAGCTACTTGCTCCGCTAGCAGAAGAGCTGCTGGATCCTCCTTTGCCTCCAGAGCTGCTGCTTGATCCACTGCCAGATGAACTGCTGGATCCTCCTTTTCCACCAGAGGAGCTACTTGCTCCGCTAGCAGATGAACTGCTAGATCCTCCCTTTCCACCAGAAGAGCTACTTGCTCCGCTAGCAGAAGAGCTGCTGGATCCTTCTTTGCCTCCGGAGCTACTACTTGCTCCGCTAGCAGATGAACTGCTAGATCCTCCCTTTCCACCAGAAGAGCTACTTGCTCCACTTGCAGATGAGCTGCTAGAACCTCTTTTGCCTCCGGAGCTGCTGCTAGATCCACTACCAGATGAACTGCTGGATCCACCCTTTCCAGAAGAGGAGCTACTTGCTCCGCTAGCAGATGAACTGCTAGATCCTCCTTTGCCTCCGGAGCTGCTACTTGCTCCGCTAGCAGATGAACCGCTAGATCCCCCCTTTCCACCAGAAGAGCTACTTGCTCCACTTGCAGATGAGCTGCTAGATCCTCCTCTGCCTCCAGAGCTGCTGCTTGATCCACTGCCAGATGAACTGCTGGATCCTCCCGTTCCACCAGAGGAGCTACTTGCTCCGCTAGCAGAAGAGCTGCTGGATCCTCCTTTGCCTCCAGAGCTGCTGCTTGATCCACTGCCAGATGAGCTACTAGATCCCCCTTTTCCACCAGAAGAGCTACTTGATCCACTAGCAGATGAGCTACTCGATCCCCCTTTTCCACCTGAGCTGCTACTTGCTCCGCTAGCAGATGAACTGCTGGATCCTGCCTTTCCACTAGAGGAGCTACTTGCTCCGCTAGCAGATGAACTGCTTGATCCTCCCGTTCCACCAGAAGAGCTACTTGCTCCACTTGCAGATGAGCTGCTAGATCCTCCTTTGCCTCCAGAGCTGCTGCTTGATCCACTGCCAGATGAACTGCTAGATCCCCCTTTCCCACCTGAACTGCTACTTGCTCCACTTGCAGATGAGCTGCTAGATCCTCCTTTGCCTCCAGAGCTGCTGCTTGATCCACTGCCAGATGAACTGCTGGATCCTCCCGTTCCACCAGAAGAGCTACTTGCTCCGCTAGCAGATGAGCTGCTAGATCCTCCTTTGCCTCCGGAGCTGCTGCTAGATCCACTACCAGATGAACTGCTGGATCCACCCTTTCCACCAGAGGAGCTACTTGCTCCGCTAGCAGAAGAGCTGCTGGATCCTCCTTTGCCTCCGGAGCTGCTACTTGCTCCGCTAGCAGATGAACTGCTGGATCCTGCCTTTCCACCAGAGGAGCTACTTGATCCACTAGCAGATGAGCTACTCGATCCCCCTTTTCCACCTGAGCTGCTACTTGCTCCGCTGGAAGATGAGCTGCTTGATCCTCTTTTGCCGCCAGAGCTGCTGCTCGATCCACTGCCAGATGAACTGCTGGATCCGCCCCTTCCACCAGAGGAACTGCTTGCTCCACTAGCAGAAGAACTGCTTGAATCACTGCTGGAAGAACTATTTGATCCACTGCTTGATTCGCTACTTGACGAACTATTTGATTCACTATTAGAGGAAGTGCTTGACCCACTGCTTGCGGAACTATTTGATTCACTACTAGAAGAACTGCTTGATCCACTGCTTGAGGAACTACTCGAATCACTGCTGGAAGAACTATTTGATTCACTAGTAGAAGTGCTGGACCCACTACTGGAGCTGCTGCTCGATCCACTGCTTGAACTGCTTGAACCCCCAGTGCATGGTGGCTTTTGTGTAGACCGTGGTGGCCGAAGTGCGCACGCATCCAACGTCTGGAACAAAAGTGGACAGGTTAGATGGAAAACGCGAATGATTTTTTCAACAGTGTCGCTTCTCAATGTTTAATCTTCTTTCCGCCGTTCAACCTTTTATTTTTGGACAAATTACTATAGGAGTCTAGAACAGAACTAGATGTTAGCTTATCAATTTTGATTGTCTTGTTTTATAGATTGAATGGGAGATAGGGGATATTGAAATCCTTCATAATTTGAAAAAGTAATCTGCATACACTGTCATTCAAACTTCAAACACGGCCAAGTACTTTTTACTTAACTTTTAACGACAGCTTGCAAGTTTGTTTGACCACTTTTTAAAGAAGTTTAATAATTGTTTAAACTTCTTTAAAAATACTGATTAACATTCAGTCAACTGATTGAAATACTGAGATCTGATTGGCTGTCAAAATTCAAACTTCCGTATCGGAATTAATACAAATGTGTACATCTAGTTTACTACTGGGCGGCTCAACTTTTGGCACATTTTAAGTCTCTGTCACGATTTTTGGACTTTCGTTCTGCTTATAAATATACAGTCATAATCATAAACAGATTGAATATTAGAATGGCAATATGCATACAATGGTATCTAATTAATTAATTGATGATCATTTTTCTCAACACATTTCATGAATGAAGCAAAAGTGAAAAAGTCCTTCCAATTCCTCACCTCTCCCAAGGAGAAATAATGAGATATAAATATTAGTAAAAATAATGACAAAAATTACAAAGGCATGGATGTATGTGATGTCTTGAATTCCCCCCTCCCAACCATCCTATCCTACGAACGGGGCGTATCGAGAGCGATTAGCTATTCACTAGTCCTGTCCTAGCCCGTTCCTTATATTCCTACTCTCTTTGAAAAAAAAGAGGTTGAGCAACTGAGTAACAAGCAGTTCTCGTAGAAACACTTCTGTTGAGATAAACTCGTTTAGGAATCCATATGCTCCACATTGAGAGCGGACATGGTTAAAAAAAAATGTTTAGTAACGTAAAGCAAATATTAAAAATACACCATATTTAAATAAAATATTACTTATTATGGATGTTTTCAAAAACGTTAAAATTACGCCGCGCATTTTTTGGATTGGCCTGCTCAGCTTTTGGATTTTCAACACAACTAACCGCTCGTCTTATATTTTTTTAAATCCAAAAAACAGTCTTTTTTTAGATGACAAAGCGTGTTTATCTCAACAGGAATGTTTAGAGAGAGAATGATAGGATAAGTCGTCAGCTAATCGTTCTCGCTACGCCTCGTTTCTTAGGATAGAATGGGAGGCAGGGGAGAATTAAAGACATCACATACATCTATGCTTTCAAACAGAAATTCATGAATCAATTGAAAAATCAATCTAAATAAACTGTTCTTACTGCTAGTCGAACCCGTGAGCTCCGCATTTTAAGCCAACGGCGTTGACCACTAGACCCGCAGCCGACATTTAAATTATGCCAACCGTAAAAAACAAATATAAATACGTGTACAGTATAAGATTTAGATTATAAGTGACCTTTTTGAGAAGTGGGTCATATTTTCAAAGTCAGCGACGTTGATTGGAAAGTGGAAGAGGAGGAAGACTTTGTGGGCCGGTGACTTGTCTCTAGAGCTATAGGTTTACCATCACTGGTCTAGAATCTAGGTACTTATTAATTTGAGAAAAGCTCATCTTCTTCCTCAGTATTAACAACAAATTTTTAAGAACTTTGAATTAATCTCTCAAAAAACTCCAACATACAACTGTATTTTACAAATTCTTTTTGTTTTAGCTCTCGCGGCTCGGAGACTAGAAAAATACTTCTCGGCCGATGGGGGTCTTTTAGGGACCCCAGTGGTTTCCTCATTATTGGCCTTATTCTTATGAATTTCAAAAAAATAAATAGTCTAAGGGCTTTAAAATATCTCTCTGCATCATTCCTCATACATTTTTTTTTATAAAAATCCGTGGTTTTTTAATAAATAATCATATTTTAAGTTGCGCGTAAAATATACGTCGTTTCAGTGCAAATATCAATGTGCTACTGGCGCACTTTGCTTAGCGGCATTCGGCCTATTATCTTACGAACGATCGCTGATAAGCGGGCGCTTATCTCTTATCTTATCGTATTTATATAAACTACAAAAGGTCCAAAAAACTATGATATAAGAATTCCTTAATTATAAACATTGTATCACCCATATTAAAATAGATATTTAAGAAAATGTGGGTATTGGGGTCGCATTTCTTGAGCTTAGAACCGGAAAAGTTAGAACGAAACCATAATTTTGTATAACCCTATAACCTCGTATTACCCAAAACGACGTCACCCGCTGTGGTAGTTGGTTAGAGTTTGCTTTACCAAACAGGTGGGCTTAAGTAGATGCTCCCTCTAAGACAAGAGGTAACTGCGCGGAGAATTCAAAGGCTGTGCGGTCCAACCCAACAAATGCGCGGCACAATTTGTCATATTTGATATGAAAATAAGTTTAAATTCTAGTTTTTTACATCATTCCTAACAACAAACACTTTTATAGTATACTCCATTAGGATCAATTTCTTGTTCTTATAAAAGGTTAAAATTTATTTGTAGTTAAATTATCTAAATTATCATTGTCTTATTTATTTCGGTCAATTAGGGTTATTCAAATTTTAAAAAAGTATATAATTTGAATAGTTGTATTGGAGTGCGCACCAACCCAGACTCGGAGTGAGTGGAGGCTTTTGATTAACCCTCCAAGGACGAGCGTGACCATATGGTCACAGTAAACACCGTTGTCTATTGATCCCACTATTCATCTTTTTTCCACCTGAATATCGTTGCTTTCACTCATATTTGGGTAAGAAGGGTACTGACTTCAGTTAGTCATCAGCTGCGGGGACAGAAACTGCCACCAAAAGCACATGCGATTTTTTGAATTTCCGTTTTTTTAATGATCTTTTTGAAACTGTTAGTTATTTTTTTATCAAAACATCAAATTATTTACAGTTCTTTTGCTTATATATTTTTACTAAAATTATGTTGATCTAAAAAAGTCAAATTGTAAATATTTTTAAAAAATTCACGTTTAGCTATATTTCAACCCCGAATGTTTGCGTGCCCATACGGTCACATTCGTCCTTACTACTGTCCATACACAATATTACATGGTAGCAAAAGGATGAGCATGACCATTTGATAAGGATGAGAATTTTTTTTTAAAAAATTGTTAGGAATAAAAGTTATCCGTGACTTCAATATGGTTTAAAAAATATTTTTTTTATCGAAAGGAAGCTCTCCTCTCTGGAGGGTTTAACTGTTGCGCGATCGCGCGCGCGCGCAGCTTAGAGAGAACGTCCGTTAGAGTTCAATTTCCGGTAAAGTCAATATCAGTTCACCTCTCAAGTGATTCTCATCAAGCTTATCTCGTGCGATGTTTCTAGTTTAAAATATTCGGCGCATTGGCATTAGCTGTAATGCCGAATATTAAAAAATATATAAATATAACTATATGATAATGCCTGCTGTGGCCCAGTTGGTTAGAGCTTGCTCTACCGATCACGCAGGTCTGGGTTCGATTCCCGGTCAGATCACACTCATTTTGAGAATTATTCAATTCAAAGTTGTGATCGAAGACTGGGTGTTTGTGATGTCAATTCACATAATTTCCTCTCCTTCCATCCTTCTGATCCTTTAAAAACTGGGTGTAGCATTAGCGATTAGCCAACCACTATTCCTGTTCTAGCTTTATCCTTCTGTCCCTACTACTCACTTTGAAAAAAGTGAGGTTGAGCGACTGAGTAACTGAGTAACTCGTAGAAAAACTTCTGTTGAAATACCTCCATTAGAAGGCCATATGCTGCACATTGGGAGTGGACATGGATTAAAAAAATAAATATATATATAATAAGATTTGAATGGTAAAGAAGAGATCTTGCAACTCACATGTACTGTGACCAATACAATCAATAGGAAAAGTCCCAACTTGGCCGCCATTTTGATGCAAAGGGACTTCTGTCACAGCGTGATTTCGCCACTAGGGTATTTCGTCGCCCCTGCTTCCCCGGACCGAAAACGAGAACTGGTGATGAGCCAAACGAGGCGGTGGGTTTTTATTGCGACGTTGTTTTGCGAATGTATATAATTATTAAATTGATTATTGTTTCAGCTGATGCGACGCCTGATTTATAATTCTTCATATTGACAGAAATATATATAAATATGCAAATATTTTAACAAAAGCTAATTATTGTGAATTTCGGGAAAAAAATATTCACAGCTATCATCATCAGCTTCAATTACAATTTAAAATTTTACATTTTTTCTTTTCATATACATAATTACATTAGCTTGTAACGTAACTTAATTTTGCCCACTACAATCGAGTCGGTTAAAGCTTGCTCAATCAACCAGGTGGGTCTGGGTTCAGTTCCTAGTAAGGTCAATACAGCGGGTCCTATGGTGCAGCGGTTAGCATTGTGGGCTACTGTATCGGATTTCAAAGGTTCAAGTCCCAGTATTAACAGATTTTTTTTGATTTCTTTTCAAAGCCACGGGTGTTTGTGGTGTCCAAAAAATTCCTCTTCACCTTATTTTCGATCCTTTAATAATTAGGCGTAGCGATAATGATTAGTTATCCACTAGTCCTGTCCTAGCCTTATCCTTCTATCTCTACTATTCTCTTTGAAAAAAAAAAGTACTCGAAGATTTTTTTGTTTGTCGAGATAAGTCTATTAGAATGACATATGTTTCACTTTGGCAGCGGAATTGGACATTAAAAAAAAGTTTCCTCAGAAAACTAGGTAATGGCTGACTGATATATTTTACTCAGTAGCTCAACCTCTTGGAATAGTTGTCTTTATATTTCCGGGATAATTTAGCATTCATCCGGGATACGGTACAGTGATTAAAATTCCGGGACAATTCCGGCCAATCTGGGAAGGTTGGCAACGACAGTTGAGATAACTCCAATTAGGAGGTTATATGCTCTACATTGGGACCGGACATGGATAAAATGTTCAACTTTAACCACTCGTTCTCTCCTAGCACTATCCTTTCTAACCAGTGGCGGATTACCCCATAAGCGCAAGAGGCGCCCGCTTGGGGCCTCCAAATTTTGGAGACCTCAAAAATAGCATAAATGATATTAACCTCTAAATTTTAATTTCAGTTTTCAATATTTATTATTATTCTACGAAGAGTTTCGCAATACTTTTATGTTATTTGAAAAACAGGCCCTCCAAAATTTATTGCGCTTCGAAGTGCTTAATCCGCAACTGTTTCTAACCCAATACTTAATTCAATATTGGTATTAATTAAATGAGAATAATTAAATGAATACAATTAATGGTACATGGGTAGACTTGGCTGGATACCAGCTTGTACCAGATTTCTTTGGAGACCGGATTTTTTCAGCCACACAATAAAATATTATAATTCGCTCAAAATTAAAGTAACAGCATGTAATTAATTGAATAATAGCAATAAAACATATTTTCAAACTGAGGCCAGATTTGCTATTGTAGCCCCTGGTAATCCTAAAAATGGAAGAATAACTCATTGTTACTTTTGGTTTCGCCAAAAAAAATCACAGCTTATACCATATATTTGGCATTACAGCTTATACCAACGTGCAAAATATTTCAAAGTCGAAAGATCACACGAGAAAAACTCAATGAAAATTTATCGTAAGTCACTTGAGATCATCTCGATGTGAATTTACGTCACTGACTGACTGGTGTCTTTCGTCGTTTACAGAGAGAAGAGCTCTTGCTCTGTTTATTTTTCTTCTCTTGTATTTTGATGTTGTTTTTTTTTTCCTCTTTTTTCTTAGGTGTCAAATATAAATTAAAACATCTACATTTGATTTCGATCTTACCGGGAATCGAACACAGACTCTCCTGATAAGAAGAGTAAGCCTAAATAACTAGACCAGGCGTGGGGAACCTGCGGCCTTTTGGCTACTCTAGTGCGGCCTTCTGGCCGATTCTGTAAATTTATGTAAATTCGTAAATTCCTGACATATTCTGTACGTAAATTCATGTTTCCGACCAAAACATCCCTATTCAATGTTTACTGCGGCCTTATGTCGAATCAGAAAAACAAATGCGGCCTTTAGAGAAGAAAAGGTTCCCCACCCCTGAACTAGACGGTTGGTATGACTAGCGTACGACGATGACGGTCTCCATTCATTAAACAATCGATTTTGGACTATTTTTAATACCGAAACGAGCTGAATTCTATTTTACCGATGTCACAATCTCATTATATTTTATTTTTTAAATCTTTAAATATGTTTTTAAGCTAAATAATTGAAAGCACTTAATCTGAAAACAATATCCTATTATACAAAAATTATTTGGACAAGTGATTGCACTAGCGTTTGATTATTTTTGCATAATTCTTTTGTTAATATTTATCGATTGCATTTTTAACAGCAATTAAATAAATAATGAGCGTATGTAGTTAATTACATGTAGAAACAAATAAAGACACTACGCTAATTATAATTAAAAACTAATTAACAGAAAATCCGTATAATATTATACGCAGAGATACGATGCTGGTGTTGGATGTTGGGAATGAACTGGTTTGATTTTTGTGAAGATCTCTGAGATTAAGGAACGGGCAGGGTAGCATCTAGTAGGGCCTCTATCCCAGTATCCCGTCTAATTTTGTGAACCTGAATTCCCGGGATTGTGATAGTTGCGCGAGGGCTAAAAATAAAAAATGTTCAGCGCCGTTCGTTTTGGGAATTCTGTAAATTCCTGGATTTTTTAAAACGATTCAATTTTTTTTTTGAAAATTCCCAGGGTTTCAAAATTTCTGGAATTTTAATTTTTCTGCAATCTTGCGAACTGTAGCTGCCTACGAATTAGATAAGGGCTGTCATGTAAGTGTCACGTACCGACCATGTCATATTCGTTTTTTTGGGGCTCCAACCTTATACCTGCTTTTATTTAATAAAAATCAGTCCATTTGATGGATTCTTAACCAAGAATTGTTTTCCAAAATTAAAATGTACAATTTATTGACACATTTTAAATCACAGTCTCGATTCCCGGAATATTTTAGAAGAAAGTCCCGGGACTCGAGACATCAAAAAACCCGAAAAGTCCCGGGACGTCTCGACACACAAATTTATGTTGTGTATAAAAAACTTTTAAAAAGTGTCAAATTTCTAAAACATTTGAGAATAAGAAGTATTGGTCTACCGATCAAGCGGGTCTGGGTTCGATTCCTGGTAAGTTCAATGTCCAATTTAGGCTTAAAACCAGTGTTTGCGATGTCAATTCTCCTCGAGTTGATCTTGAGTGACTTACAAAAAGTTTTCATCGAGTTTTTCTTGTACGATTTTTAAAATTTAAAAATATTTGGCGCATTGGCATCAGCTGTATTGCCAAATATTATGGGACTGAGGGATGCTGGTATGCCATGGGAGGAAGCAAAGCAATTGGCGGGAGACAGGGAAACATGGAGGTGCCGCGTGGCGGCCATATGCTCCACATAGGGAGCGAACATGGTCAAAGAAGAAATTACATTCATGGTTTCAACAATTTTTAAACGAGCCGGGCTTGCAAATGATAGTTTTACATAAAAAATTGAAAGTGCCTTCAGATTACAAAATTATATGTTTGTGATACGCAAACATTGTTAGTTTTTGTGTAACTGAATTATTTCAAAACATTTCAACATTAACATTTATAAGAGACTTAATTTACCGCACATATTTAACCCTTGGGTACCGAAACATCGAAAATAGGCTCTAGGAGCGGACGGGGTTAAAAGAAACCCCAGACATTTTTTTGCAGTAACGAAGTAAAAATAAAAGTAACAAAAGTTTTATGTTAAAATGTTTATTTTCAGTATCTTATAAACACATTTTGTCCTGATTGATTCTGCAGTTGTATAATACCGCCACATCACGATTAATTCAAATGCACTCAGCTCTCTTCGCCTGCTACGGGTTGCTCGATAAGTTATAGATATAAATAATAACACTTGCTTCAATGTTAAAACAAAAAAATATTCTACAATTCTACAGCATCAATTTATCAATTTTATTTACAGCAATATAAGATATAAGATAATAAATTCACTCATTAACTTAAGTTTGAACAAATAAAATATATACATAATTAACCAATCGAATGCCAACGACTCACTGGTGCGTCAAACGCTTATTGACTCTATAAGCCAACGACGCTCCGGTGCGTCAAGATGTTTTCTCGTAGAAAATAATTTTTTGTTTAATATTTTAAAATTATTGTGCCAGCAGTTATAGTTATGTCATTTGACGAAGACTCGTAAATCCGTATCGAGAACAGATGCTTGCGTCGTATAATGGTGGTTTGATTTCGTGAAGAATTCGGAAATTAAGGAACGTACATGACAGCACCCTGTCACGTTAGTGGAGAGAAGTTGGAACTGGCAGTCATGTGCTGCGGAAAGCTTTAATCCTGCCTGGTTCTTCTTCTGACAGTTGAAATTCCGGCATCCTGCATGACCGTTAGGGACTATCCATAGAATGTACTATGAATGGGAGGAAGTAAAGCAATTGGCGAGAGACATGAAGGTGCTGCGTGTTGCCCATGTACTTCACATAGGGAGCGAATATGGTTTAAGAAGAAAAATAATATATAATAAATAATATCAAGGCGATTGAAGATGTTCAAATTTTCCATACATATATTGCTTATTGAGAAGTACAGTTAAGTCCCGATTCTACATTTTTCTATATATTAAGCAAACTAAAGATGTGGGAAACGGATAATGCGGGAAATCTTCAGTTAATATCAAATTAAATTTATTGATTTCATTTATTTTTATATTTAATAATATACATTTTTTAATTACTCTTAATACACAATAAGTTTGGCACACAAGACACCCTTCAAACTCGCATATTTATTAAAGTTTACTCTTTTTGCTATGAAAATTCGTTTTTCTCCTGAATTTTTTTCAACGCCTTGAATTGTTTTCAGTTTTTTAGGTAGAGTTCCAGTTTTTTTTTATGGGAGAGCATTTTAGTTGTGAGTTAGAAAAAATCGCGAAATGACATTTTAAGACTATTTTTTTGTTAATTTGCTTAATGCCAGTGGGCCAAATACTTTAAAGTTGAAAGAATTGTCATCACAAACATCCATGACCTACGGAACTGAGAAAATCTATATTTGACATGGATGTTACCTGGAAATTCAACCCAGACCCGCCTGATTGGTAGAGCAAGCTCTCACCAACTAGAACTCAGCGGACAAAGAGTTCAACAGAAACGCCAAATTCGGATAATATTTTCTCCATAAAAATACATGTCTGTAATATTCAATAACAGTGAAAAATCCAGATGAGCTACTTGAAACACTTGCCAAAGATTGACCAAAATCAACCAGGTTACCATTTTATTTGGTTCTCTGCCCCATTCCTTTGCAACTACCTTTCGATTTTCTTAAAGCTTTGCGATTCGATCCACTATTACTAGATTGGCTTCTGGAAGAACTAGAAGATTGTGACCCCAAACCATCTACAGAAGAAGAAGAACTGCTTCCAGAGCTGGAGCTTGATTGACTTCCGACATCGCTTCCAGCGAAACTAGATGGCTGTGATCCAGAACTGCTACTGGAGTCAACTCCGTTGCTACTGGATTGGCTTCCGGAAGAACTAGAAGATTGAGATCCAGAACCATCTGCAGAAGAAGAAGAACTGCTTCCAGAGCTGGAGCTTGATTGACTTCCGACATCGCTTCCAGCGAAACTAGATGACTGTGATCCAGAACTGCTACTGGAGTCAACTCGGTTGCTACTGGATTGGCTTCCAGAAGAACTAGAAGATTGAGATCCAGAACCATCTGCAGAAGAAGAAGAACTGCTTCCAGAGCTGGAGCTTGATTGTCTTCCGACATCGCTTCCAGTGGAACTAGACGACTGTGATCCAGAACTGCTACTAGATTCATTTCCGTTGCTACTAGATTGGCTTCCGGAAGAACTAGAAGATTGAGACTCAGAACCATCTGCAGAAGAAGAAGAACTGCTTCCAGAGCTGGAGCTTGATTGACTTCCAACATCGCTTCCAGCGGAACTAGATGACTGTGATCCAGAACTGCTACTGGATTCAACTCCGTTGCTACTGGATTGGCTTCCGGAAACACTAGAAGATTGAGACCCAGAACCATCTGCAGAAGAAGAAGAACTGCTTCCAGAGCTGGAGTTTGATTGACTTCCGACATCGCTTCCAGTGGAACTAGACGACTGTGATCCAGAACTGCTACTAGATTCATTTCCGTTGCTACTAGATTGGCTTCCGGAATAACTAGAAGATTGAGACCCAGAACCATCTGCAGAAGAAGAAGAACTGCTTCCAGAGCTGGAGTTTGATTGACTTCCGACATCGCTTCCAGCGGAACTAGATGACTGTGATCCAGAACTGCTACTGGATTCAACTCCGTTGCTACTGGATTGGCTTCCAGAAGAACTAGAAGATTGAGACCCAGAACCATCTGCAGAAAAAGAAGAACTGCTTCCAGAGCTGGAGCTTGATTGACTTCCGACATCGCTTCCAGTGGAACTAGACGACTGTGATCCAGAACTGCTACGAGATTCATTTCCGTTGCTACTAGATTGGCTTCCGGAAGAACTAGAAGATTGAGACCCAGAACCATCTGCAGAAGAAGAAGAACTGCTTCCAGAGCTGGAGCTTGATTGACTTCCAACATCGCTTCCAGCGGAACTAGATGACTGTGATCCAGAACTGCTACTGGATTCAACTCCGTTGCTACTGGATTGGCTTCCGGAAACACTAGAAGATTGAGACCCAGAACCATCTGCAGAAGAAGAAGAACTG
The DNA here is from genome assembly GCA_031772345.1 of Himalopsyche anomala. Classification (NCBI taxonomy): domain Eukaryota; kingdom Metazoa; phylum Arthropoda; class Insecta; order Trichoptera; family Rhyacophilidae; genus Himalopsyche; species Himalopsyche anomala. The sequence continues at coordinate 6,276,238 of CM062843.1, forward strand.
CTTCCAGAGCTGGAGCTTGATTGACTTCCAACATCGCTTCCAGCGGAACTAGATGACTGTGATCCAGAACTGCTACTAGATTCATTTCCGTTACTACTGGATTGGCTTCCGGAAGAACTAGAAGATTGAGACCCAGAACCATCTGAGGAAGAAGAAGAACTGCTTCCAGAGCTGGAGCTTGATTGACGTCCGACATCGCTTCCAGCGGTACTAGATGACTGTGATTCAGAACTGCTACTGGATTTAACTCCGTTGCTACTGGATTGGCTTCCGGAAGAACTTAAAGAACCAGACTGAGAAACACTATTTGATCCACCACTTTCAGATGATGTTGATCCAGAATTAGATGCAGAAGCTCTGCTTGAAGAAGCCAAACCAGATTTTAAAGCGCTTGTTGGCCCACTATTTGAAGACGCTGAACCAGATTTTGAAGCGCTGCTCGAACCGCTGCTAGACAATGCAGCATATCCCGATTTATCAGCACTGCGGGAACCACAGCTTGAAGAAGCCAAACCAGATTTTGAAGCACTGGTCGAAGCACTGCTCGAATAAGTTGAACCAGATTTTGAAGCGCTTATTGATCCGCTACTTGAAGAAGTTGACCCGGATTTTGACGACGTGCTCGAACCACTGCTCGATGAAGCCAAACCAGATTTTGAAGTGCTACTCGAGCCATTGCTAGATAATGCAGCGGTTCCCGATTTAACAGCACTGCTGGAACCGCTGCTTGAAGAAGCTGACCCAGATTTTGAAGCGCTGCTCGAACCACTGTTTGAAGAAGCCGACCCAGATTTTGAAGCACTGCTCGAACCACTGTCTGAAGAAGCTGACCCAGATTTTAAAGCGCTGTTTGAACCACTGCTCAAAGAAGCGGAACCAGATTTTGAAGTGCTGCTCAAACCGCTGCTAGATGATGCAGCGGATCTTAATTTAGCAGCACTGCTGGAACCACTGCTTGAAGAAGCTGACCCAGATTTTGAAGTGGTGTTTGAACCGCTGCTAGACGATGCAGCGGATCCCGATTTAACAGCACTGCTGGAACCACTGCTTGAAGAAGCCGAACCAGATTTTGAAGCGCTGTTTGAACCACTGCTCAAAGAAGCGGAACCAGATTTTGAAGTGCTGCTCGAACCGCTGCTAGATGATGCAGCGGATCCTGATTTAGCACTACTACTGCTTGAAGAAGCCGAACCAGATTTTGAAGCGCTGCTCGAGTTGCTGCTAGACGATGCAGCGGTTCCCGAATTAACAGCACTGCTGGAACCACTGCTTGAAGAAGCTGACCCAGATTTTGAAGCGGTGTTTGAACTGCTGCTAGACGATGCAGCGGATCCCGATTTAACAGCACTGCTGGAACCACTGCTTGAAGAAGCCGAACCAGATTTTGAAGCGCTGCTCGAACTACTGCTCGAAGAAGCCGAACCAGATTTTGAAGCGCTGCTCGAGTCGCTGTTAGACGATGCAGCGGTTCCCGATTTAACAGCACTGCTGGAACCACTGCTTGAAGAAGCTGAACCAGATTTTGAAGCGGTGTTTGAACCGCTGCTAGACGATGCAGTGGATCCCGATTTAACAGCACTGCTGGAACCACTGCTTGAAGAAGCCGAACCAGATTTTGAAGCGCTGCTCGAACCACTGCGTGAAGAAGCTGACCCAGATTTTGAAGCGCTGTTTGAACCGCTGCTAGACGATGCAGAGGATCCTGATTTAACAGCACTGCTGGAACCACTACTCGAAGAAGCCAAACCAGATTTTGAAACGCTGCTCGAACCGCTGCTAGACGATGCAGAGGATCCTGATTTAACAGCACTGCTGGAACCACTACTCGAAGAAGCCAAACCAGATTTTGAAACGCTGCTCGAACCGCTGCTAGACGACGCAGCGGATTCTGATTTAACAGCACTGCTGGAACCACTGCTTGAAGAAACTGAACCAGATTTTGAAGCGCTGCTCGAACCACTGCTTGAAGAAGCTGACCCAGATTTTGAAGCGCTGTTTGAACCGCTGCTAGAAGATGCAGCGGATCCCGATTTAGTAGCACTGCTAGAACTGCTGCTTGAAGAAGCCGAAGATCTAGATTGTAAACCATTGCTAGAATCGTTACTAGAAGAACCTAAACTGCTAGAGGAAGACCTTAATCTAGAACTTGATCCACTTGCACTAGATAAACTTTTTGATGCGCTCATTGCTCCTAAGCATGGTCGTCCGCCCCTTATGGGGGCAACTGGTGATGGTAGAGGTGGTTTCTGACCCCCACTATTTGCTCCGGTTGTTTGTGGCTGACCATTCTTGGTAACGTATGCATCTACTCCCTGAAAAAATAAAAAAAGGTTTACCTTCATAATTTTTTTTAGGTATTTTTTCACTTTGAACAAAAGAGTATTTTTGATTTCTGAAACCCCCGTCTGACATTTTCAAAGCGGTGTTTCATAGTGTGGTCAAGTTCGATAGTCAAATTTATATATTTTTTAAATTATATTTGAGATCTTAAAAGTGGGTGCTTGTGATGTCGATTCCCTTCGAGTTGATCTCGAGTGAATTAAAAAAACTCTCCTTGAGCTAATCTTGTATGATCATTCAACTTCAAAATATTCGGCGCACTAGCATTACCTGTAATGCTGAATATTAAAAAAAAAAACTTGGAAATTATTTTAGGCTTATACCTTAATTAATAAAATTAATGAGCATATGGATTCCATAGTTTCTAAACCTTTTGGGCCCGTGTACCCTTTCGAGTACCCATATTTTTCCGTGGACCCATACCCGTACAAATAAGTTTTTCGAAGATGGATTGAAAGAATCCAAAGTAATTTGAACATTTTGCTCACTGGCAGATTTCAAAATTTGCTGTTTAGCCCTTCCCAAAATTTACAATTTTAAAAACCCTTTTATTTTTTTATCTTTTCCCAAAAATTTTAATTATAGATAATATGCCCGTGGTCCTCCAAAACTCTGCTATATTTTCAAAGTTATTCATTATTTTAAAATGTACTTAAGATAGGTTCTGCAACTCAACATTGGATTTGAGGTCTTGCGTCTGTGGGAAATCCGCAAATTCCTAGGGTTAAATAATTGGAAATAATTGGTCGATGACAAAATGAAAAACTAAAAAACGGGTATGGGGGGCCACGGAAAAACATGAAACTCAAAAGGGACCAAGGGTCCAAAAAGGTTGAGAAACATTTATTTAAATAATAACCCTGTCCTCTCATAATGTGAAGCATATCGCCAGTAAGTCGACTGCAGGCAGAGTAGAACTTAAATTTAGTGAGACCATAAGGACTATTTAACATGTGAGGGCATCCCATGTCCAATATTAGAAGTAGAGGAAAACGGAATGGAAGTGTTAATTATTAAAACAATACAAAATACGGACAAAATAATATATAAAATATTTATTATCCATATCCGCCCTCAATGTAGAACATACGGTTTTATATGGAGGTATTTCAACAGAAGTTTTCTCTACAAGAACTGCTGGTTACTCAGTTGCTAAGCCTTTCTTTTTTGACGAGAGAAGTATGGATAGAACAGGACCAGTGGTCAACAAATTGCTTTGACTACGCCCCGTAATTCTGACAATGCCTTCGAATAGAAATCGAAAATAAATTATGAAAAAATGCTTTTCGCACTGGGATTCGAACCAGTGAGGTCCGCCATAGAAGCCAACGACGTTAACCACTGTGCTATGGAGTCGACAAATATGATCGCCTAATAGAGGTATATCTCTCGTTGCCCAAAGGATCACTAAGAAAATACCTCGGTACACATAACCCGGAAGACGGTAAAACGAAAAAGGAATAGCTAACCCAACATTTAACTTGATCCAGACTGTCTGGGACACACTGTTCCAGTGATAGATAGGGCTATGGGAAGACTAGTGGTTAGCTAATCACTCTCGTTAATTTAGGATTGGAAAGGGGTCAACAATGTTCCAATAAACATTGTGAAGAAAATAAATACGATCTCACCTGACTCCACAAATACAGGACCAAAAACAAACAACTGAGGTTTAACCGCATTTTGATCCGGCAAATTGATGAATTTTTTGGTCTAAAAATTTGTTGCTTATTTTTTTTTGATCAGACGGTATGAGGAATTGTTGTCGTTGCTAATGTCGATACACTGTAATAGAAAATTAGCCATCGTATTTATATATGCAAGCCCAATAATGTCCTTTACAAAGATGTGCCGTACATTTGCATTTCTTCTCATGTAAAAGTGTCGTCTTTGGTTGACAGGTGCAATAGCGCTCGTGCAATATTTGCACATCGTTTTTTTACAGTATCACAAAGAAAATTCATTGACAATTAAATTTACACGCCCAGTTTGGAATTTTTAACTAACAATGTTGGTTAAATATCACGTCAATTATTGTTTGATTTAAATAATAAGCTTCTGTCATTGCGAAAGTTTGTAATATAAGAAAAACAGAACTATCAATGAGCTCAGATTAGGTAAACAATGTGTCGAATACAATGTGAACTCTTGTGGGGCGGGGTCATTATCAAACGCATTAGAATCGATCTAAATACTAATGAACCCTTCAAGTGCGAATGCCTAAAAAAGATTTTTGACTAGATACTGATTGGTACCCAATGAATACCAGATGAACAAAGAAATTCTGGGGAAATAATTTTGAATTCATTGTACCTGTGATAGACAGCACCCTGTAATGTCAAACTTTTAAAACCGGCTGGACCACTTAAGTCTTATCTTCCAAATGGTGGGATTCCAGCATCCTGGATGATCCGTGGGACTATCCATGTTCTTGGCGGAATTGAAGGAGGCTTTCATGTCACGGGAGGAAGGAAGGCAATTGGCCGGAGATAGTTTATCAGCAATATTGTCAACTTTGTTACCTATTACAAATTGATTTATGGATTTGTGTTCCAAGATAAAAGTGCCTATGTCAGGTCCTATGGAGCAGCGGTTAGCGCTGTGGGCTTCCGTACCGGATCTCACGGGTTCAAGTCCCAGTGCAAACAGAATTTTTTCGATTTTTGTTCGAAGGCACGTGTGTTTGTGTTGTCTGAATATTCCCTCTCACCCTTTTCGATACTTCAATAACTTGGCGTAGCAAGAGCGGTTAGTTAACCGCTAGTCCTGTCTTAGCCTTATCCTTCTATACATTCTTTTTGAAAAAGAGAAGTTGGGTAACAAATAGTTTTCGTGTTTTATAATTACATTTTAGTGGTATTAAACATTTTCATTTGGGTAAATTTAGTGTCGCTTATTCATATTTTGTACTTTAATTCGTAAATTCTTTTCAATACCAATTACTTATTACATCTTTTTTATTACTTACTTATTATATATTTGTGTAAAAATAAAATAAATCCCAGCATTTTGGGATTGACTATTTTTCAATCCCGGGATCCCGGGATTTAACACTCAACATGAAATCGTGTATGAATAGGGATTTGGAATTGGCAAAACATTTGGTCTGCGATTAGAAAATCATAAAATTTTTCATCCAAGAGTTTTCGAATCAAAAAAGCCAGGAATCTACCGATACCCTTCAAGATTTCAAAAACACATTCATACAGATTCACAAAAAGAACCCTACTTGCAACCGACTCTGGCCTAGCTTAATGAACTTAAGGTCGATGGTCATTTTGTATGTCCGGCGCTGCGAGCACGGCATCATAGAGCGTGTTAACGTGCTTATGGCAATCAATCGGTTAACTCTCGCGGCTCGGAGACTAGAAAAATACTTCTCTGCCGATGGGGGTCGTTTAGGGACCCCAGTGGTTTCCTCATTATTGGCCTAATTCTTATGAATTTCAAAAAAAAATATAGTATAAGGGCTTTAAAATATCTCTCTGCATCATTCCTCATACATTTTTAAATAAAAATCCGTGTTTTTTTAATAAATAATCATATTTTAATTTGCGCGTAAAAAAGACGTCATTTCAGTGCAAATATTAATTTGCTACTGACGCGCTTTGCTTAGCGGCGTTCAGCCTAGTTATCTTACGAACGATCGCTGATAAGCGGGCGCTTATCTCGTATCTTATCGTATTTATATAAACTACAAAAGGTCTAAAAAACTATATTCTTATAAGAATACCTTAATTATACACATTGTATCACCCATATTAAAATAGATATCTAAGAAAATCTGGGTATTGGGGTCGCATTTCTTAGACAAGACTAAGAAAATATTTAATTACTAAAATATGCTTGCGGCAGTCATCCAGTTAAATCAAGACTAAGAATAGATTATTTGTGAATGCAAAAGAAGAAATGCACGAAATGACCTAACAAATGTCTCCATTAGGATATTCAGAACTTGATTATTTTAAGCCACACTTGGGCAAGATTGGCTTTGAACTTAACCCCACTTCATTTCAAATGCACAGATATATATATACACAATGACCGCGTGCAAATATTGACCATGATTAGTTTGTGAATAAATATTTTCCGTCAACAAAAAAACCAGTTGGCGAGCAAAATATTTACATGTTTTTGTTGTTGAAAATGCATATTATCCAACAATAAAGCAAATTACGTTCTGTTTTTCCGGCCTGTCTCTTAACTAACAAACAGTTAATAACATTTTTTTCGAAATGTGTTTCCATTAGAATAACATCTGTTTTTTTTATCAATGCAACAGCAATTAAATGGGGGTGTTTTAGCGACACTTTTAATATCGTCACTGCAAAATGAATTCATCGAATATTCTCTCTGTAAAAATATCAATTTTCTTTTTTTTCTTTTATCTATGTCCACTACTAATGTGGAGCATATGGCCTCCTAATGAAGGTATCTAGATTTAACGTAATAACTGGGCGTAGAGAGAGCAATCAGTTAACCACTCTTATTTACTTCTCTCTTTGAAAAACAGAGGTTGAGCGATTGAGTAACAAACAGTTCTCGTATAAAAAACTTTTGTTGAAATATCTCCATTAGGAGATCATATGTGATGTCTTGAATTCCCCCTCCCAACCATCCTATCCTATGAACGGGGCGTATCGAGAGCGATTAGCTAACCGCTAGTCCTGTCCTAGCCCTATCCTTCTATTCCTACTCTCTTTGGAAAAACAGAGGTTGAGCAACTGAGTAACAAGCAGTTCTCGAAGAAACACATCTGTTGAGATAAACTCCATTAGGAGTCCGTATGCTCCACATTGGGAGCGGACATGGTTAAAAAAAATATATATATATATATAAATTAAAATGGAATTATTGAAAAAATTCTTCGGAGCTGGAGTCGGATTTGTCTTTTTTTTAGATGACTCCACAGCACTGGTTCTAATCTTTGCTCAATTTTTCAAATATAAACATTATTCAAGGCTAGAATTGGTATTGTAATTTTTCTTATTGTGAAATACATAGCCCCAATCGGGCCCATTAGAGGTAAAGTAAGCCAACTAGTAAAATGTTACAACTTCTTTCATTGACTATCAAGTATTATCACGTCTTTATTTGGTGCTTTGGTGGATTGCATATTTTTATTTTACGTTTATAACAACACTATTGCAAAATGTATTAACTGGGGTTACTTCACCTTTACGATACCTTAAGACGTGTAGAATATAACAACGAATCCGAATTATTTTTTAGTCAAACACCACTTGGCTCACTTCAGCTCTAATGTGCTCATATTATACATTGTATTAAATTATTTCATGGTTTGTTTCTGAGATAATTATTCTTTTGTAAAGCAGCATTGAAAATTTTCTAACAGATGTCATTGTGTTACTAATCAAACACAAAAAAAATATGCGTAATTAATTATTTAATCCGTGTAATTCTATTCAATGATACGGGTGTCGATAGCAGATAGTTAGTGTAAATATATAATAATACATTTACCAGTCATGTCTTAATTGTCATAATAGAATTAGTTGTAGTCAATCAATAATTCATGAGCATTACAAACATCGTCATAGTCGATAAATTGTATTTTTTAACACTTTTGAAAAACTAGTATACTCTTGAAACATTAAATAATGTAATTGTTGAAAAAAAAATACGATAAAATTTAAGTAAACTTAACAAATTGAATGTTGGCAATTTTTTATCCGGTTGTCACGTTTTTGTCAGGGCTTTTTTAATCATTTCATTTTGACTTATATATTTGTGTTTCATCAGATCATCTTTAGTCAGCCAAGCATGCAATGCCAGCTCTATGAACTATTGTGGTTTGAATACACATCATTAAACTACTCACATGGGCTTATCCTTTTCGCCAGCAATGGCTTTAAACTCAATGATACATTTATTTTTTATATAACCTATAACATGCCATCCTAAAAAAATACGTTCCCTGCCATGATGGCATCTCAGTTTCACTGTTTATTGACAGTATTAAAACCTTAGTTAGAAGCTTTAAAATAATTTTAAAAATGTATATATGCTAGAATACCTAAAATGATAAATACTTATTGACGATATTAAGAGAAATATTGTATGATTTAATGGCTCAATTATTTACGATTGCATCATGGGCATGGAGATGATAAACACGAAACATTCATTTACTAAGCGTCAGTTCAAGTTCATCTGTGAACGCCTGAAGATGCCGAACGGCGAAACCTGGGTCGTTAGTGACAAAATCTGTAAGAATGTACATAATTTGAACGATTCAAATTTAATATTAAAATCCCACCAAGCACCTTCAGTCGAAATCTTAAATTAAATATTTACTTTTAAATTGGTTTAAGTTGGTTGTTTTTCAAGTGGGATTAACTAATTACTAATCCTATTCTAGTCCTATATTTATATCGCTACTTTTTACAGTAGTTGTGTTTTACTTCCACCTGACACTTCACATAACCTCAAAGTTTACAACGTCTTGTTGTCATTCTTGCTCTATTTCTCTTCAATATATCTTACCTGACCTAACCTTAGCTAATACATAATGTAATTTATGTTTTATGATAACATTTTGTAAGCGGGTGTTTTTTAGTGATTAGCGCAAAAATATATTGCATTCTTAAAATCAACACAACTTCTGAGCCAAACAATATTTTCAGCTGAAATTTTCAAAGAAATCATAAGTGACATTTAAATACATCATAATTTCACTACTTTTCTTAGCTGAACATAAAAACCTGTTATTAATTAAGTATATAGCACTCCACTTGTTATCAATATGAAATATTCAAAATATTCTGTATAAAAAATAACATTAATCCATTCCATACAACTATATAAATAATTATAGTATAAAATCCTCATTTCTACAAATTTACAATCACTGGAAGTGTGAAATCTGATGCCCTAAATATTCGAGAAACATATGCCGCCTTTTTTAAATAAATACTATGTGTAAACGAACATTCAGGGCATAATAAATTATGAAGCGTATAGATTATTCTCAAAAATTATGAGTCAATATACCAACAAAACCGACAGTACGCGATAAACGTATTTTTACGTTTCCCGTCTATAATGTGTTAATTTAATAAATAATATATAGGCGATACTTTTAATACATTTACAAAAAAGGATTTATTTATTAGGTTTTTTATCCGAAGAAATTTGCGGTCTGCAAGGTACTGCCATACTAATACCTCGCGGCATTTAAAAGGTTAAAACTACTTGATAATGCTAATAGAAAATGAGAATTATTTTTCATGTCAAAGCACATTTTGACATCATAAATATCTATATTTAAAATATTAATAGAAAGAAATTCAATGAAAGATAAAAAAAAACTGGGTAGAGATACCTTATTGACAATGCAATAAAATATTGATCGAACATTCAATGCAGAGACATCTATAGAATGTTTACGAAAGTTTATTCGTTCTCATTTAGTTGTCAAAAAAATGGACAGATGTCACTTGTACCAACACAACATAATCACAATATGATCAGAAACTTCCCTAAAAGAACTTCTTGTTGTTAAGTCCTTAATTTCTCTTATTCTAAGACAGTAGGAGTAGAAAGATAAGGCTATGACAGGACTAGTAATGCGAGACGGTAAAATTTCCAGTTGGGAATAAACTCTTTGGAAAAATTGGAAAATAACATTGAACAAACTGATCGTAATATAAATATTTTTTTTTGCATTCTGTTACACTTTGTATTGTATTACTTATTGTATCCACAAATTTATTAGTTTATGACAAATAAAATGTTTATTGTTTGCAAATGATACCCTTATATTATGATAAATAGATTACTAATTGAATCGTTCAAATTATGTACATTCACACAAGTTTTGTCACGAACGACCCAGGTTTTGCCTTTCGGATTTATTTACTAAACGTCAGTTAATCTGTGCAGTTGCACGCTTGAAGATGTCGAAAGACAAAACCCGGTTAGTTATTGATAAAACTTGTGTGAATGTACATAATTTGAATGATTCAAATTAAATATTGAAATTCTACCTAGCACCTTCAGTCGAAATCTTAAATTAGAGTATTATTTTTTTTTAAATGGGCTCGAGTACTAAGATTCTTCCTACTTATCAAATTTTACAGGAGGAGCAAAAAACGTGTTTTGATGATTTTGGGTCATACGCAAATTATGAATTATACACAACCTTGAAGTGCATGTAGACATCTAAACTGGCGTTTAATTGACACAATCTAATATTAATTAAAGAAATTGTCTAGAAAAAACCTTTATTTCAGTCTTTTTTCTTGGTTTTAATTTTTTACAAGGTCAACTTTTTCAAACTTAAAAGCTAAATTTAGATACTAATTCGGCATTTGCTGCTTGCATCCTTTTGATAGTACGCGTATCAAGTTGGATCCATTGTGAATATCGAAAAAAACCTGTTTTAAAAAACTGTGTGTTACGTCCTTTTTCCTTTCCACATTCGATTTCAATATAATAAAAAAAACTATTATTTGTTCATAATACTACCTTAATTCTATTTATTAGTCTATGGTTTTATATGTCCACAATTTAATAGATACAATGTCCTCTTAAAGTTTTTCTATTGCTATAAGAACGTGCTGGTACATGACTTAAACTTTTCCTTATCACAACTTCACTACTTGGAGGTCCTTGCAAGCCAGTAGTCGAGCTTCCAGTCTGAGATTGAGAATGCCTGGTGATGACTTTGCCTGTGTTGGACCTGGAGCTGTTCAAGGACAAACTGGTGGAGCCGTTTGCAGTTTGAGTGAGTGTTCCCCCGCTGGATGACGAGATGGGTAAGGCTCCGGGTGGATAGCTAGATTCATTTCCCGACGAGTTCATAGACCAGTTTAGCGTGGTTGACCTGCGCTGGGGCTTGACGTGAAGGATTGTTTCTCCGTCGGTTATACCGTCAATGCCTCCAATCAACGCGAGACCTTCGCCATTCCTTCCATCTCTTTCACCAGCTTCTTGTTGATGTCTTACATCTTCGCCAACGTTTTTAGGGACAATTACCGTGGAGATGTCTTCAATGGCACAAGGTTTCTCTGTGGTGCAACCACAAGGCACTGCTTCCACGTCTTTAGATTGTGAGGGAACATAGCATGCGCTTGTCTTCTGTAAAATAAAAATATATTAATTATATTGTAATCACCCAAATGAATATCTTCTCTTGTTCACTGTGACACAAAGTATTGTTGGGGTCAGGAAAATTACCCGACGGAATCGCTAGCAGTTAACTGCCGGACGAAATAAAACCTTTTTCTTCTAGCAGGCCGTATAAAAACAAATTATCAAGGCTTCGGGCCGCACGGATTTTTTTTTATTTACATTGTTTTTCGCTTCTTCGGCTGTTCAGTTCGTTCCCTTATCTCCGTGTTTCTGACAAAGTCAAGCCACCCCATTCCCAGTATTCGGCGCAAACATCTGTTTTAAAAGCACAGTATACGGTTACTCTGCACTTTGATAAGGTGCCATGACTCAAAACCGCAAAGCAACACTGTCAGAATGTATACGTTGAACAGAAAGCACTTGGTTTTGACCGAGTGCAGCCGTGAGTCCCAGACATTCCACAGTGAATTGAAAGTTGCTCCAGCTATCCCCAATTGGATTGCGAGCTCTTTACGGGATTTTATTATTTGATTTAAAATCAATTTTTAAATACTTTCAATACTGGGATTCGAACCTGTAACCACAGAAACTGCAGCCAACGGAGTTGACTACTCAACCACTTCTAAAAAATTTCGACCATGATTAATCTTTGGCGATATTCTTTCCTTGGCAAGAAAGCACGCTTTGATGTATTTGATAAAAAATGTGCGGAATTTCTTAATGATATCATATTAATCTATTTTTATTTGATTTTAAGCCATGTATGTTCAGCTGTTGTTAGCTCTCATGGAAAATATACAGAAAAAACTACGGCACCAGAAAAAATTTCAACAAGAAATATGATCATTTTTGGGGTGTTCACTGTCAAAACTTGGTGGAAAGGCATTATATTCAAAAAAATAAATACTCATTTATAATGACTCTACTTTTATTAAATAAAATCAGGACTGGTTTCGCTCGCGACTTGCATCATCAACTGATCAACAGTTGGTAATGCTTCCATTAGCGAAAGCGTGATCTATTAAAATAAAAGTAGAATTAGTACAAAAGTTCTTTGTGATGTTTTTAATTGCCTCCCATCCAACCAATCCTAAATACACGGGTATATCAAGAGCGATTAGCTAAAGACTAGTCCTGTCCTATTCCTATCCTTCTATTCATATATTATATGGCCCAGTGGTGTAGGAAGGGGTCCTGCCACCCGGGGCGGTCATTAAATTTACCGCCCCTAAAATGTCCTCTAATTTTGTTTTTAAATCACTTCTAATATTTTTTTATCTATGAAATAGGAGTTTACAGGTGGCCTATTTTTTTTTCATGTACATAATTTTTTGAAAAATATTGTATTTATTTTTGAAAATGCCGCCCCCAAAAATGTTCCGCATGTATTGCTACGCCACTGATATGGCATTGGAAAAAATACATACAATACAACTGTAATGCAAATGCGCCAAATATTTTTTAAGTTAAAAGATCATACGAGAAAAATTCGAAAAGTCACTCAAGATTAACTCGAGGAGAATTAACATTACAAACACCCCCGTTTTAGGTCTCAAATTTGAATTGAAAAAATATAAATTTGACCTTACCGGGAATTGAACCCAGACCCGCCTGATTGGTAGAGCAAGATCTAACCAACTAAACCACAGCTGGTTTTGATGATTCAATATCCTACCTTTGTCAAGAGAAAATGTTGTAAGACCGAACTTTAATTGAACTTTTAAACAACTTTTGTTGACAAGCTCAAACGTGGTAATTAGAAATTAGTGGTAATTTACCTTGTTTACCACATAGAAGCACAGAACCAGGAAACTTCCCCTTATCCACATCCTTACTCCAATAGAATTCACCAGTGGAACGCTGATAACAACACTTCTCGATTGTTTTACAATGAGAAAGAAATAAGCTAGTCTGCGTTTTATGATAAGTTATTTATCATTTCTAACAAGCAAATATTGGCTATCATACAATACAAATACATCATACACGTTGTGAATTAATAAAGAATATATCATCACAGTACTGGCAGAAGATGATAAGTAACATAGTCAACTCTTCATCTGGAATAAACTGTGGTCTGCAGATCCTCCAATGGACTGCAAGAAAATTTTGGTGGTCCTCAGAGAAATCTGATATTATTTTAATTTTCCGATTCTACCACGAGAAAAAAAAATTCTGGACATGTAGATAATAGATCCACTTGGAGCGAAAATCCAGGACACTAATTTATGCATGAAGGTAAAAGATAGCCTCATTCCTTCTTCATTCTTCATTCTGCCTCATCCATTCTTCATCTTTCATCCGGCGACACTCTCAAAGTTATATTTCTTTCATCCTTATCAAGACCTCAGTTTTGGCTTTTTATACAAAGCAAATACATTTTGCTTAGTGAAAAGACGATGAAAATTTTAATTCAATTCTCTACAAAATATGTATGCGAAACGGCCTTATCATCTGTCACAGCAATCAAAACACGGTATCAATCTCAGCTTGAACTACGTTCAGTTCTCCGTTAGTGGCCCACTTGATTAAAATTGTGAATTTAGTGGTCCGTAAGCCTAAATAGTTTGCCGACCGCTGTTATATATCACGCCCGGATGATTTTTTAGCCAACAAAATGTCTCACATTTGCTACCCCTGAAGGAAGACTTCGTTATCGTCTTGGAGGGTTTTAAGTGAATATCCGAATAACCCTAAAAAAGGCACAATTATGAGTAATTAAAAAGGCAAAGAGTCAATTAATTTTCTATACAAAGAGTCGAGGAAACCATGAACAAAATAGTCAAAAAAATAACTCGAATTTATGCCATATGATTTATGTGAGAGAGATAGCATTTTAGAAAAGAGGTGTTGTCGTTGTCAAAGCTAGTTGCAGATCAGTACAGTTATCTATTGATTTCTTTCAAATTTATTTAATCTGTAAAAAACAGCTTTATTTATAATTCTCACAAAACATCTTTGTAAACAATGCATTGTTAAAATATTTGTGTTAAACGTTGTCAAATAAATTATTTATTCGATAAATTTGAAATGATTATTGTTTTTAAGTCACCTCTAAAATGGCTTTGCCTTCGTCGTTTTCCTATAGATGGATTTGGTGGTAAGTAGTGGTCAAAATAAATAGTTCATATACATCATGCAGTAACCTTGGGTATCTGTCAACATAACCACATTGAAATGTTAATCGATTTGTGTCTGCATCATGAAGCTATTCTCGATTGAAAATTCCAATTTACGACCCAAATTCTTGTCATTTGAATCGATTCATGGATTGCTTCAAAAGATGATGATGAGGATGAACGTGGGATTTGTACGTAGCCCAAAATATGGGAGAAAGTAGTAGCCAACGATGGACAACATTTGGAGTCATAAGTATATAACCAATGTTTTACAATAAAGCCTTAAATTCCGGATAAAAACCGTGGAAGCAAAATTTTAAACCTAATAAAATTCATGAAGATCTAGACCAGTGGAAGAGAACCTGCGGCTTTTTGATTTGATCAAAATATTCACTTAGATTTAAAAAAAATCTGTTGAGATACCTCTATTAAGAATCCATATACTCCACATTAGAAACGGACATGGATTAGAAATAAAATAGTAAAAAGCTCGACAAGAAGTGAGTTCTGGCCATTATAAAAGTTAACATTATTAATTATCACATTTAAATTACACCAATCAAAAAAACCAAATAGAAAAAATTATGTTGAGTATTAGAGACCCACCTTAATTAGTGTCATTATTTATTCATGTACGCTACCAATTCGGAGCATATGGCCTCTTAATGGAGGTATCTCAACAGATCTTTTTCTACGTGAATTGCTTGTTACCCAGCTTCTTAACCCCCCTTTTTTAAGGAGATTTGAGATTTAAAGTATAGAGTAAGGTCAAAATTAGTGGTAAGCTAATCGCTCTCGCTAAATTAGGATAGGAAAGGTAGGAGGAAATTTTTAAACATCACAAACATCCATGCCTTTGAACCGAAATCGTTAAATCGAATGAAAAAAGGTGTTTTGACTGGGATTCGAACCCGTGAGGTCAGATATGGAAGCCAATGACGATGAAAGCTTGTTATCCAGTTTCTCAGCCTCTCTTTTTTAGAATATATTGGAGATAGTAAGTAGTTAGTTTAGGACTAGTGGTAAGCTAATCGCTCTCGCTAAATTAGGATTGGAAGGGTGGGAGAGAAAGACATCACAAATAGCAAGGGTATCTCATCATCTCAATAATGACTACTGCGAAAATGCAAGCAATTTCAGTAATTGCTCAGAATATGGTTGTGCGGAATATCAAAGTGTTATATTGATTTATTTTACATATATTTAAACAGAGTTTTTATAGCTGTGTTTATTGTGTTAACAATCATTCTTCGAAAACACTTAATTACATATTGAATTATTTTTTAAAAAAATATTTGTCAAACAAAGATAAAAATTTTAATGTAAATAATGTTTGTTCTTAAATATTCAATTATTTATAATTCATATAAATAGTGTGACAACATTATATGCTCGGTACATTGTTATATTCTGACAAAAATATATCCTCAAAGAATTCATGCGGGCTTAACTTTTCCGGTTCTAAGGCTCAAGAAATGCGACCCCAATACCCACATTTTCTTAAATATCTATTTTAATATGGGTGATACAATGTTTATAATTAAGGTATTCTTATACCATAGTTTTTTGTACCTTTTGTAGTTTATATAAATACGCGATGTGATAACGAGATAAGCGCCCGCTTATTAGCGATCGTTTGTAAGATAACTGCGCTGAACGCGTCAGTTGCAAATTTATATTTTTATTGGAATGACGTATTTTTTACGCGTAATTTAAAATATGATTATTTTTTAGAAAACCACGGATTTTTATAAAAAAATGTATGAGGAATGATGCAAAGAGATATTTTAAAGCCCTTAGACTATTTTTTTTTAATTCATAAGAATAAGGCCAATAATGAGGAAACCACTGGGGTCCCTAAACGACCCCCATCGGCAGAGAAGTATTTTTCTAGTCTCCGAGCCGCGAGAGTTAAAGGGTTAAAACTATAACAGTATACCCTCTTATAGGGTTCCCCCTATAGAGAAAATTTCCTATAACGATGCAGTAGTCCCCCGTATAAGGTTCCTTCTATAGCGTATTTTTTTTTACAAAATGCTAAATTTTATAATTTTATTTAATACATATTTTATATACGTATATAACATATTAATTGTAGTTTTTTGTCCTTTGTTAACCAACTAAATACAAAATCATTTAATATATCTAATATATAAAAATAAATGTTTGTTTGTTCGTACTTTATGCGTTACCACACCGCTCATCCGATTGCAATAAAACTTTGACAAAATTTTTGCTTGCACTTCCGGAAAAGTTATAGGCATATTAAAATTAACTAAAAGTAGGTTTTATATATAAAGATCAATGTTTGTATGTCAGTCAAACAGTTAATTTTGACAGCTAATAATACGATATATTATGGTCACCCTATTTATAGATAGATCGTTATTAAATATTTAAATTACTTTTAATTAATTGGCTGAAAGTTATTTAAATATTATTTATTTTTAAAATAATTAATTGTATAAAAGAACGTACGGGGTACGTGTTCTACACAGCGTCAAAAGCATCCGGTGCCGTTTTACGAGAACTCGACAATAGTCAATCATGCGGTTGCGTATTTGGTTGCTGATTGCGTGTCTCTTTGTGATCTGCCAGGTAAAGTATCACTCTTTCATAATTGTTAACCTACTGGGCTATTATGAAATGTATCACGTATTAAGGGCCCAGCGGTGGGCTGCCAATATCTTAACAAGGGGCTCGGTAAATGGTATCCATTTTTTTTCCATGTCCGCAACCAATGTCCTCCTAATAAAAGTTCTATCGTAATAAAAGTTATTTTTCTACGAGAACTGCTTATTAGTTAGTCGCTCAACCTCTTTTTCAAAGAGAGTAGTATTAGTGATTAACTAATAGTAGCGCCCGGTTGAATTGAAGGATCGGAAGAGTGGGAGGCAATCTTAAGACATCACAAACACCCATGCCTTCGAACAGAAAATAGATAAATCGATTTAAAAAATGCTGTTTCGTACTGGGACTCGAACCCGTGAGGTCCGACACGGAAGCCTAGAACGCTGAATAAAAAAATGAAGGTACAAATAATTTTCTAATTGAACCATCTACAGAAATTGCAGTTATGTGATGATTTGATCTAGGACGAATGATTTTCTTATCTTAACAAGGGACTCGCCGGCCGCGCCTAAATTTAAAAAAGGGCTCGCGCGATCCCCTTCCCCCCCCAGCCCATCCCTGTTAAGGGGTATCTAATAATTGATTATTATATTAAGTTTATACAGTTGGTATAAATTAAATGTATTAATTGCAGTTACGCTTATTGTTGCCGTAGTTTATCTTTACAACGAAATCACCTATCCGAATTTTATTTTATTCTTTCATTTTTTTAAATATCTATGTCCTCTACCAATGTCGAACATATGGCCTCCAAACAAAGGTATCCCAACATAAGTTTTTATACGAGAACTGCTATCTTACTCAGTCACTCAACCTTTCTTTTTGAGAGAGAGTAGTAAAGATAGAAGGATAAGGCTAGGACAGGACTAGTAGTAAATTAATAGCTCTTGTAAAGCTATCTTATTGAGGGATCGGAAAGGGTGGGAAAGCTGTTAGGAGGCAATGTGCTTCATATTGGGAGTGAACATGATTTAAAAAAAAAACAAACTACTTGAATTGTCAGTTCAAGTTCATCCATACACTGGAATGCCTGAAGATGTCTGAAAAGAGAGACACTGGAAAATATGAAAAAAAAATACCCCATGCCGAACACGAGGTTCCCAATCTTTTTCGGGTGGTGACCCCTTTTTATAAAAGCCATGTGACTAGCGACCCCCCCCCCCCCGAGGAATTTTAAATCCTTGATTTGCTATACTTTCCCCCCGGATCTCCAAAACTTATTTTTTTAGCTCACCGGGGAATTTGAAATTGCTATATTGTTCAAATCTCCAAAATCGAAAAAGTTTGCGACCCCCCAGGGACCCTTTCGCGACCCACAGGTTGGGAACCCGTGTCATAGACCAAAATTTCTCAACCTTTTTGGGCCCGTGGCCCCATTTGTGTTTCATGTTTGTTAAATCATTTTTTTTTACTTTAAAGGTGGCAGACGCCGGCTTACTTAGAAAGATTATAAAAATACTGCTCTTTAAATCGGACAGAGACCGCAGAGGCGGTGGGGGTGGTGGGAATAATGGAGGCGGTGGACCTGGAGGTGGTGGGGGCGGTGATGGAAGCGTAGGAGGTGGACACGGAGTTGAAGTGTACGAGGTCTAGTCAGTTAAGCAAAGGTAATAAGATTCGCAGTCGGTTGAAATAGTGACTTCTGTTCAAAGGCATGGATGTTTGTGATGTCAAACCCCCTCACCCACGCAATGATGTTTTTGATGTGCTTGTGATGTCAATTCATATTATTTTCTCTCCTCCCATCCTTCTGATCCTTTAATAACTGGATAGCAATAGCGATTAGTCAACCACTATTCCTGTTCTAGCCTTCATTCCCTACTACTCACTTTGAAAAAAAAGTGAGGTTGAACGACTGAGTAACAAACAGTTCTATAAAATAGAAAAATAGATGAATATCAGAATAAAAAAAGTATTTCTAATGATGATCCCGAATTGTTTTTTTTTCTTCTTAATTTTTTCTAAATAAACTGACAAAGGGGGCGCCAACAACCGTCGCCTAGGGCGCCAAATAGCCTCGAGCCGCCACTGTAACCAGGCCTCGTGTTTGACAAGTCACTAGGTTACCGGCAAACAACCAACGTGATATACATCTAGAATGATTCAATATTTACTTAATCACATTGTGATTTATTAATTATTATTGTTAACTGTAAATATAATTGTATTTATAAAGATGTCTGGGACGCCATTTTGTTCACTGCATCTCTACTTAGCACTGCAGTGACACTTTGACTAGTCAAAAAACATCATGTGGATTCGCGCTTGCTTGCTGTTTTTCTGTATCTATTTTGTTAACCAGGTAACTTTAAACCATTATTTGTAATGATTGTCTACTTTAAATGTTCCAAACGTAACGTCCAAGCTGTAAATCAGTGGTTCTTTAACGGTGCACCGCGAAAAAAATATTAAAGATTTAATGTGATTTTTTGACCGTTTGATGTTAGTGAAAAGGATATGATTAACTATTGCTGTATATAGTAATTTATTATATCAAACTATAATCGGCAAAAGAACTTAAGTGACACATTTCGGTAAATTGCGTTTTAATACAATAATTGTTTGATATCAAATAAGGCGTCAGTGACAAATTTTTTAGAGCGTTTACTCATTCTACTGAACTTTTTTTGGGGCCTGTGAATTTTAGTGTTTCTTGTTTGTTCCATGCGGACTCTTGTTGAGAAACGCTGATCTAGAGAACTGAAAGTAGACAGACAATTTTATTATAATAACAGGATAGGCATTGACCATATATTACTGTTTACTAAACACACTTACCGAATTAATTTTTCGAAATTAATTAAAAAAAAACTTTCTACTGTAAAATTTATAAATTGTCGGTTACTATGTTCTGTTTAATTCGTGTTTACAGCTAATAAAATAAAACTCTTTGAAAAAGAAAGGTTTAACGACTAATTAACAAACAGTTCTCGTAGAAAAAAAATTGTTGAGATATATCTATTAGAAGGCCATATGCTACAAATTGGGAGCAGAAATGGATAAAAAAAGACTGTTTTTTAACTGATTTACCGGTAAACTAAAAAAAAGTCCACATCAATTTTTCTGTACCACAATATCCTAATGAGAAAAAATGGTTACGCCATCAAGGTC
Source organism: Himalopsyche anomala (assembly GCA_031772345.1). Lineage (NCBI taxonomy): Eukaryota > Metazoa > Arthropoda > Insecta > Trichoptera > Rhyacophilidae > Himalopsyche > Himalopsyche anomala. Next base: position 6,296,535 of record CM062843.1, read on the forward strand.
TTAAAATTCTTTCGTTTGAATAGAAATACTTTCTTTTTTAAGGGGACAAGTGCCGGCTACATACCACCAAAAATCGTCGGTGGAGGATGGGGAACCGGTAATTGGGGAGGTGGTGGTTGGGCAGGGAATGGTTGTGGAGGAGGTGGTTGGGCGGGGAGCGGCTGGGGAAACGGCGCTGGATGGGGTGCATGGGGTGACAACGGCGGAGGCGGCGGTGGAGTCATCTACCCCATCGGAAGACCAAGATGCTAACACATACCAGATCATTCTTCAAAATACTTACACCCAGGCGTAGACTACTTCATTTTTACTGCAATTAAAGGCAATGGATTTGCAGCAGAGAGACTACATGTGAACTACTCCTGATAATCAACTAGCCTGCACTACCATTTTACTATTCAAATTGCCTTTATAATATGGAAGTTTTATATTAAACTATTAAACACTTAATTAATAAACTTCATTGTGTTTTATTAAACCTGGTTTTATGTGAAATAAATTACATTAATTTTTATAATATATCATGTTAAATAAAATGTCAGAGTTTCTAGGAATGAAATAATAAGAGAACTGATGATCACTCAATAAATAAAATACAACAAACAAGGACAAAAACATACTTATCTTTTGTCAGTATTTCGTAACGCAGCAGCAATTGATTGCCATAGGTCTCTTATGAATACATTATTTGCACCATCTATAAATAAGCAATGCTAATTTTTTTTAGACTTGCAAAATTTTGTACACGGATTAATATCAATAAAGATTACAAGATGGCATCATTCAAAGTAATTTTAACACTCAAGTACCAAAACGTCAAAAATAGGATCAAGGAGCGATGGGGTACAAAGTGACCCCAGAAAAACTTGCGTAATTTACAATTACAATTTGTATCAGCTTGATATAGTAAATGGTTGAAATAAGAAGAATTTCGGAATGCAAAAAGCACCCCATAGGAACGCGAAGGTTAACTATTGTATAAAATAATTGAATATTGAAGTGAGTAGGGATAGGTAGGATAATGCTAGGACAGGACAAGTGGTTAGCCCTTGAAGTCAGGATGACATTTCCAGCACTTCAAAAAAATGTACATTTAAAAAAGTGAAAATTCAAGGATTTCTTTCAAATAAATTCATTTAGAAAATGCAAATTTATTTATGCACAAATGCACATTTATTTTTATGAAGTTATGTATCCAAATGATTTTTTTTAATGGTGGTATCCCAACAAGGGTTTTTCTACGAGTACTGTTGGTTACAAAGTCGTTAAGTAAGAATAAAAAGGATAGAGCAGGTCAGGCATAGTGGTTGGCTAATCGCCCTTTAGCTTAGGATTAGAATGGTGGGAGGAAGGTAATTTTTAGACATCACAAACATCCATGCCTTTGAATCCAAAAATCGATTGAAAAAATGCTGTTTGTACAGGGATTTGAACCCGTGAGATCAGCCACGGAAACCTACAACGATAACCACTCAGCGGTGAGCTGCCGATACGTTAACAAGGGGCTAGCTTAATCTCAAAGTATTTTTTGTTGTTCTGGGGAAGGAGTGATTTTTTTTTATCACTCCTATCCAATTATGTGCAATACTTCAATAAGCAATCGATTGTTGCTTAATACAGTTATAATATTTCACAATACCCAATTTACCGTAAAATAATCAATATAAATGTCTAAAAATGTACTACTGTGTATACTGAAGCCGTCGTAGATAATATATAAGTCAGAAATTACAGTTATATACTAAATAATCTGAAAATATTGTTTTCTATTAAATTAATAAGGGGCTCGTTGGCCTTAGTAAAATTTAACAAGGGGCTCGCAATATCCCCTCCGAGTTCACTCCTGTAAGCCGCTGTGCCATTGGACCCGCCAATAATAATTACAATCAATGAATAATAACTAAGGAACTGTTAATTGTAATGGGGATAACTGAAGAAAGCCATTCACATACCTGTGCTGTCAGACTTCAAATAATAATGAATTGATTGATATATATCAGTGGTTCTTAACTTGGCGTGCAAGAAAGCATTTACAAGGGTGCGAAAGACGTTTTTATTTTGACATATGTATATAAAAAAATGTATTTTAAATGTATTACAAAAAATCTGGATAAATTTTAAAAGGGGTGCGAGAACATATTTTCATATTCAACGGGGTGCGGATCACTAAAAAGTTTAAGTCTCACTGATATAGATGTACTATCAATTACATTGAATCACTTGATTGTCTATTGTAAATTTTCACTATTAATTTATTTTTTTAGCAATAAAAATTCTTCTATCACACCTTTGCAAATATGCTATAATTTATTCATGCAATGTTTGCCGTGCATTCATTAATTATAAAATACCAAATGGCTATAATTTTTCTAACCAGTTTGCAAAATAAGACTTAAATATTTAATTTTAAATTGTTGAACTATTTTGTTATTGTTCTCTATAAAACAACAACAGTTCTTCAACCATTTCTGCACCCGCCTTGTTCTCCGCTATAAGGCTGAACGAATGCTAGGACGCCGACATGCGCTGCAATTATGCGTTCCTCTTCATCATCCAAAACGCATGTCATCACTGCTGCCTGTGTGGTCGAGTGGTCAACGTTGTTGGCCCGGGTTCAAATCCTGGTGCGGACAGTTTTATAAATCGATTTTTCAATCGATTTATGAATTCCTGTTCAAAGGCATGGATGTATGTGATGTCTTGAATTCCCCCCTCTCACCACCCACCCTATCCATGATAAAATTACCTTAACCTTAAATTAGCTCAAGAAATGCGACCCCAATACCCACATTTTCTTAAATATCTATTTTAATATGGGTGATACAATGTTTATAATTAAGGTATTCTTATATCATAGTTTTTTGGACCTTTTGTAGTTTATATAAATACGATAAGATAAGAGATAAGCGCCCGCTTATCAGCGATCGTTCGTAAGATAATAGGCTGAACGCCGCTAAGCAAAGCGCGTCAGTAGCATATTAACATTTGCACTGAAACAATGTATTTTTTACGCGCAACTTAAAATATGAATATTTATTAAAAAACCACGGATTTTTATAAAAAAAATGTATGAGGAATGATTCAGAGAGATATTTTAAAGCCCTTAGACTATTTATTTTTTTGAAATAAGAATAAGGCCAATAATGAGGAAACCACTGGGGTCCCTAAAAGACCCCCATCGGCCGAGAAGTATTTTTCTAGTCTCCGAGCCGCGAGAGTTAATAAAATGTTTGACAAGAAATGAGTTCCGGCATGGTCACACCATTTCTGCGACAAATGCATGCAACGATTCTATATTTGTTCTGGTTTTGATTGTAGAGCATTTAACACTTTATTATTTTAATATATTTTCTCGACAAGTATGTAAATACAAGTTATTGCATATAAAGTGAGTATGCAGCATTGATTTTTACACTGCATCGTAATAGGCTGTGCCGGTATCAGCACTTGACTGGCATCATCATGTGGATTCGTAGTTGTCTTGTGTTTTTGTGCCTATATGTGGCTATCCAGGTAAAAATTAACGATAATAAGTAAAATCGTTTTATTTTTATTAATTCAAAGATAAAAAAAAATCTCACGTTCAGTGTAAGTAGGGATGGAAGGATCTAGGAGAGGACGAGTGGTTAACTAAACGCTTTCACTGCGCCCAGTTATTTAGGGATTGTAAGGGCAGAAGAGAGTTTTTAGGCGAAAGAAGTCGCCTAGCAATTAAAGGATTGGAATAGGTGGGAGGGAACTTTCGGACATCACAAACACGCATGCCTTCGAACAGAAATCGATCGAAAAAATACTGTCCCTAGTGGGGTTCAAACGCGTGAGATGCGGTACGGAAGACCGCGACACTAACCACTGGGCCATATGACCCAACGAAATTATTGTAATTAACTATTTTCACGAAGATACACTCTCCGACACTCTCTCATTTTGCCGCCTGTGTGGTCGGGTGGTTAACATCGTTGGCTCCGGTTACGGAGGTCACGGGTTCGAATCCCAGTAAGGACAGTTTTATAAATTGATTTTTTTGAATTTCTGTTCGAAGGCATGGATGTATGTGATGTCTTGAATTCCTCCCTCCCACCCATCCTATCCTATAAACAGGGCGTATCGAGAGCGATTAGCTAACCACTAGTCCTGTCCTAGCCCTATCTTTCTGTTCCTACTCTTTTTGGAAAAAGAGAGGTTGAGCAACTGAGTAACAAACAGTTCTCGTAGAAACACTTCTGTTGAGATAAACTCCATTAGGAGTCCATATACTCCCCATTTGGAGCGGACTTTATAAAAAAAAAAAAACACTCTCAAATGAATTCCTAATGATTGGTCCAGACAACGTAATGTACCTGTAAAGCATAGTTTCACAACCTTTATGCCCCCCCATACCAGTTCTAATTAGTTTTTCGAGACGAGGTAACCAACCATTTCGGGTTCTCGGGATCAATTACTTGGAAAAAAAATTGAAAGATTCCGAAATGGTCAGTTAATAATGCTCGTCACGAGCGAAACCGGTCCTGATCTTAATAAATGAAAATGGGATTTAGCACAAATGTATTTTTCACTTTTTTCAATGTAATGCCTTTCCACCGAGTGTTGACAGTGAACACCCTAAAAGTGATCTTTGATTTGAATGCTGTAGGCTCGATTGATAAATGTTGTAATTTTGTTTTTATTCTGAAGGTATCCAACGCCACACCTTGTGGCGGCAGAGGGGGCAGAGGTGGAAACCCGGGTCAATCGGGCGAAGACGGTGAATGTGGAGGGCCCATAATTATCTCGCACCAACCCGTTATCACCACAAGAATAGGTAGAGGTGGCGGCGGTGGCGGAGGTGGCGGAGGCGGTGGTGGCGGTGGAGGCGGCGGTGGTGGAGGTGGCGGTGGAGGCGGTGGCGGCGGTGGAGGTGGTGGTGGTGGCGGTGGTAGACGCGGTGGCAAAGGTGGTAACTGTGGCGGGTGTGGTAACGGCAGAGGACGTCGTTGGTAAATTTAAAAAAATTGTATATTGAAACATTTTTCTAATAAAAAATTGCTACAATGTTTTATTTGCTGTTTTATTTCTGCGATTTTGCAATTTACTATACTGCTGTAAGTTAGACTTGTAGCCGAATGATCAGCATGCTGTATCCACGGGTTGAACTCATCTTGCTCATCTCAAGCTTGTGGAAATAAATGAAGCAGTTGTCTGTGCGGCGTTCACAACGGAACGCAACACGGACGCAGAGAAAGCAATACTCTCAGATTAAATTAGTACATGAATGCAATTTCTGACTTACTTTATTATCTACGACAGCTTCAGTATACACAGTAGTACATTTTTAGACATTAAAATTGATAAGTTTACGGTAAATTGCATATTGTTACATATAATAAGTGTATTAAGTAACAAACGATAGCTTATTTAAGTATTGCATATAATTGCCAACGAGAGAAACAAAATTCATTCCTTTTCCAAAACACCGAGAATTGTTTTGAGATTAAGCGAGCAGATTGTTAACACATTGACAGCCCACCGCTGTGGATAACAGATAATCAATTATTCAAACTGAAAAAGCTGAATCTGTTATATAATATTAATTTCAAGAATAGTTTCATTTTTTTAACAGCTACACGAAAATGTAAATCATTTATTTGTCGTAAATCATTTTTAAGTATACTTATGTTTTTAAAATCATCAATAAATTGTTATTTACAAAGATGTAGAAGGAATTTAAAAAAATAATAATGGTGGCTTAAAAAATGTAATACAAAGACGTAATAGCATTGTTAATATATAATTCAATGTTAATTTATTGTCTGATCAGCAGAAAAAAACTGTAGCTTTGCTTATTTAAAACATGCCCGCTCCCAACTTGAAGCAGATGGACTCAAATTATTGTTTATCTGCACGGGTGAAATGATTCGTTCTTCTTTGACCATATCCATTTACTATCAAGAGCATATAGCTACCAAGTACACACCTCTATATTTCCTTATCCTCTGCCAATTGCTTTGCTTCCTCCCTTATTTCTTCCGATTACATTCTATCTACAGTACCCAATTGTCATCCAAGACGCTGGAACCCGACTGGTTGAAATATAAAAAAAAAACAGGAAGGATTAAGGCTTTCCGGAGGCATCCACAGTACGTGGCTGAGTCGGTTCCAAAATCTATCCATGAACACTCCAAATTCTTCACGAAATCAAACCACTTCACCTCTATTATCTGACACAATCATTTATTCCCGAAGCTCATTTTACGGTTTTTTTATACTTCTTCAAGGTGTCATGATTAGCTTCCGTTAAGAGCGTTGGTAGAACGTAAGCGTAAAAAAAGCATAATAATGTACGTTTAGTCGCCTTGGGTAAACAAGGTTCCATCTGAAAAAAACTAAAACTGTGCAGAATAAGTAATTTAAAATTTTAGAAGATGTAGTTTTTTGTAGAAACGATATTTTAGATTAAAAGTATTAATATAATAAGAATTAAATGATTTTTTAATCCATGTCCACTCCCAATGTGGAGAATATGACCTTCTAATGGAGGTATCTCAACAGAAGTTTTTTTTACAAGAACTGTTTGTTACTCAGTCGCTCAACCTCACTCTTTTCAAAGTGAGTAGTAGGGAATGAAGGATAAGGCTAGAACAGGACTAGTGGTTAAATAATCGCTATTGCTTCACCCAGTTATTAAAGGATCAGAAGGATTGGAAGAGAGGAAATAATGTGAATTGACATCACAAACACCCAGTCTTCGATCACAACTTTGAATTAAATAATTCTCAAATTCACTGTGATATTAACGGGAATCTAACCCAGACCTGCGTGATCGGTAGAGCAAGCTCTAACCAACTGGGCCACAGCAGGCGACAAATGTATATCTTACATATTAATTTTATTTCAATGTCGTAATTATATAGTGATATTTAGAATAGACGAAACTGCAGATAGAACTTCGATGATTTCAATTTCTCTTAAATGACAGAAAGAAATCTGCAGATAAAAACTTCGTGCAATAATTTGTGTTGGCATCGGCCATTTTTTAAATTTTATAAACAATCGGTACGAGGATTTAACTAACTCAACAATATTACGTCTCCCTCTTTCTTATGTACGTTACGATATTTGTTTCATTCGCACCTGGGATACCCGAAGGAAACACACTTATGGATATACGTACGCGAATGAAAGAGTAAACCGTTTCTAAGCAGCGATTTTCTACACTATGATTTTTTAATAACACATTCAGATGGAACTTTAGCGCTCTACAAAATTTCGTATGCTTTTCAGATTGAATATTGATGGTTTTAATGAGAAATTGAAGGTTTTTTAATGCAGATAGAACCGTATTTTGATTGCGAATAAAACTGCATTAAAAAGTAATTTTGTGAAAAAAATTCAGATGGAACTATGTTTACCCAAAACGACTTTGTGTGTCTAGGGTTGCCAGATTTTCTGCAAGTGAATACGGGACATTTGTCCAATTTGCTGACTTTCGAATCCAAAAACCCAGGAATTAGGGTATCCAATCCCAAAACCTTTTTGTAATCCTACTTTTTCCCCAGATTATCTCCAAAACTCGTTTTTTTTTTAGCTCACCGAGGAATTTTAAATTCTCATTTTGCTATACTTTTTCCCTGGATTATCTAGATATATATAGACTCGTAAATATCCTATCAATTTTCGGGATTTGCTCAAATTTCCGGGACAATCCTGGCCAATCCGGGACACCTGACAACTCTATGTGTGTCCCAGTTACTCTGTATTGAAATTTGTGTAGCTCCAGTTATTCTTAGACAAATAGCGAGCTCTTTTTTTGTGCTACCTTCTTCCAGGATATGTTCAAAGCTGTCTTTCATCTCGATGATCTTCCCTCCGTCAGAGTCATGACACATCATTATTAGCACACACGTATTAGTGCAATTAATTGTTAATTACCAAGCCAATGAATGTATTTGCATTTGCAAACAACTGTCCGTTTTAATTTGTAATTATAACATTCATAGATCGAATCAAGTATTTATTTAAGTAACATGTGAAGTCATAATATATAAAGGAAGGTTGATGTACAACTGTGACATTGTCTCAAGGCATTTTGGGCAGTGCAGTTCTAACAGGACACCATCAGGACTCACCATGGAAATCCGAGGCTTCTTCCTTTTGGTGTGCCTATATATGGCCAACCAGGTAAATATGTGTATTTTTTTATCAAGCCCAGCTTGTGGAAGACATCAATAAATGTTGATTTATGAACTTGAATAAGAGAAATAGAGACGGAAGCTATACATTTTTTTGCATTCTGTTTTGTGTCGGAAAGCTTAAGACGTTACATTGGAGCAGGGTTTCTCAAACATTTTCTGCTATGGGACACTTTTCAAATACTAAAAGAATGATATAATTTAAAATTTCGACTGAAGGTGCTTGGTGTAATTTCAATATTAAATTTGAACCGTTCAAATTATGTACATTCACACAGATTTTGTTACCAACGACCCGGGTTTCACCTTTCGGCATCTTCAGGCGTTCATGTGAATATTTATTTTTAAAATTCATGACCGCTCACAATGTGGAGTATATGATCTAATCTCTGAGGAATGTTAGACGTTTTTTTTATGAGAACATCTTGTTAATCAATGTCTTTTTTAACACTTCCATTACGGTGCTAAAAAACACTTCAAATATGTTGCTAACTCTTTAAGAACCAAGTGGAAATATACGTTCTGGATTTTTAAGTGTAAAAACATGGGTGTTAAGCATTTTAATTTTGTGTAATTATAATGTAATTTGTAAATTCTTTTCATTGTTAGTAGTTGCTTACACCTTTTCATTTAAATTTAACTTGTATAAATAGCACTGATTAATTTATTTTTCTTATCAGTTGATAATGCTCGCGAGGAGCGAAACCGGTCCTGATCAAACAAATTTTAAGTGGAAAAGTACTAAAAATATTTTATTATTTTTATTATAATGCCATTCCACCAAGTATTGACAGTGAATACCTTAAAAGTGATCAATAAATCATATATTAAAATGTAATTCTATTAAATAGGAGACGAGCGCAATCTACCTGCCAAGCTGCAGAGCTCCACCGAGGCCTGCACCAATTTACCCTTGCAATGCTGGGCGACTGCCGCCAGCTCCTGCGCCAATTTACCCTAGCAAAGTTGGACCGCTGCCGCCTGCTCCCGCACCACAGAACCAACCAGCTCCCGTAGCTGGTGGAGGTTTTGGAAGCGGCAGTGGTAGTGGAGGAGGACTTCTCGGAGGCGGTGGAGGAGGCGGTGGTGGAGGAGGCAGCCCACTCGGTGGCGGAGGATACGGTTCAGGAAGTGGTAGTGGGAGTGGGGGTGGACTTCTTGGGGGTGGAGGAGGTGGTGGAGGAGGCGGCGGAGGTGGTTCTCCTGGCGGAGGAGGGTATGGATCAGGATCGGGATACGGGAGTGGATGGGGACTTTTAGGGGGAGGAGGTGGAGGCGGCGGCGGAGGGGGTGGTGGAAGTGTTTAACCATATTAGGTGATCAATTGTTTAGTTTATAATAATGTTTTCTTTTAATAAAATACGAGAATGCAATATGTTCGATTTTATTCCAAATTACATTTTTTTTATCCATGTCTGCTCCCAATGTGGAGAATTTGGCCTCCTAATGGGGGTATTTCAACAGAAGTTTTTCAATAAGAACTGTTTTTTAGTCAGTCATTCAATCTCTCTTTTTTAAAGAGAGTATAGTAGGAATATAATGATAAGTCTAGGACAAGACTAGTGGTTAACTAATCGCTCTCGCTACACCCAATTATTAAAGGATCGGAAAGGTAGAATTTTTAGACATCGCAAACACCCAGGCCTTCAAACAGAAATCGATTGAAAAAATGCTGCTCTTACTTCTGGGACTCGAACCGGTGAAGTCCTGAACGGAAGCCAACAATGATAACTGGTGCTCCATAGGAACGAACTTTAAATGTATGGAATATTTATAGTCCCCAAGCCCGCGCCTTATCGGAATACGGAGTAAACTGCACCTTCTGATGATCAGTCTCTGACTGGTCGAAGCCCAATCAGAGTCATGGTACATTTCGTTAAAAAATAATAACATTTATCATTTACTTAGAATAAGATTGAGTCAAAAACATGAAGTAAGCATCACAATAAATCATTTACTGTTGATTCATCAGCTTTGTCTCTTAGTTTGGACCACATGTTATGCATTATTGAGGACATTCTTCCAACAGATGCAACTGTGTTTGGCAGGTTTTACTATGTATAATAGATTGAGCACTGAACGATTTTTTTTCTTAGAAATGGCTGAATTCTAAGCATGAATTATTTCAAGAGTTTCATTAGTTTTTTAACCTGAAGGTAAAATTTTAAGCCGAGGCAATTAATTGTTGTTTATCCAAGTAAAAGATTATGTTCCACCAAAACTGTTTTATCGTTGGGTACACGGTTTAAGAAAAATATTTGTCAAACCTTCCAGAGACAAGAGCTTTTTCTCGATTTTTTTTTTTTTTAAGCCATATTGAAGTCACGGATAATTTTTATTCCTACCAAAATTAAAAAAAAAAAAACGCAAAGTCGTTGTATAGAAACCCCGCATGACTGTATGGTCATGCTCATCCTTTTATTACAATGTAATATTGTGTACGGACAGTAGTAAGGACGAGTGTGACCGTATGGGCACGCAAACATTCAGGGTTGAAATACAGCTAAACGTGAAATTTTTAAAAAATATTTACAATTTGACTTCTTTAGATTAACATAATTTATATTCAAATATATCAGCAAAAAAACTCTAAATAATTTGATGTTTTGATAAAAAAAATAACTAACAGTTTCAAAAAGTCCATTAAAAAAATCGCATGTGCTTTTGGTGGCCGTTTCTGTCCCCGCGGCTGATGACTTACTGAAGTCTGTACCCTTCTTAACCAAATATGAGTGAAAGCAACGATATTCAGGTAGAAAAAGGATGAATAGTGGGATCAATAGACAACGGTGTTTACTGTGACCATATGGTCACGGTCGTCCTTGGAGGGTTAAAAAAAATGTCGTATTGACCCGTATTAGGCAGAAAAAGAAAAGAAAGCCACAGTGCAGTTTTGGCAACGGGAACATTTTGCGAAATCCTAAAGTTGTTATGTTGTAGAAATTGGGATGTTTTTTGGGAAATTTGTTAATTCTTGGGATTTTGGATTCGAAGTTCCTTCAGAGCTAAAAAATAAAAAGTAAATTTCTTATAAAACTTATACTTACCAAGTGACTTTAGTTGGGCATCTTTGTTGTATAATATTTTTTGTTAACTGGAACGAGATATCTCGTGTTCAACACACCAGAGACGAGTTATCTCGTCAATACTTAATTAAATCAATAATTGCATATTACAGCCGGCGTGCTGGGTACAGACATACTTTTTTCTACGGCATTTTAAAGGTTAATTACCAAACCAAAGAATTTATCAACGCAAAGTTTGCAAAGAAATGCCCTTTTGTATTAGCAAGAGCATTCAGATATCGTGTAGTGTTTGTATTTACGCAAGAAAAAGAAGAAGTCCACTATAAAAGATAGGATCCGTGCAGCTCTAGCACAACATAATAAAAATCCATCATGGGAATCCGGAGTGTGTTCTTACTTATGTGCCTATATATGGCCAACCAGGTAAATATGTGTATTTTTTTTATCAAGCCCTTGTTAACAGTTCCTTTACATGTTGCTGGACCTTAAAGAACCAAGTGAAAAACATGTTTTTTAAAAAACTACGTAATGGATTTTTACCGCCAATCAAATACCAAAAGTCAGTGGCTTCCAACCTTCATGTTACTACGCCTCCTCATTCTTTATTTCATATAAAAACACATTTTTAATATTAAATAAATATTTGGAATGTTCGCGCCTCACTTTGCAATAGTCCACGCCTCCCAGGTTGGAAACCGCTGCTGTAAGTGTCAAAACATGTATTTTTACTTGGTTCTTTAAGGGCCAGCAACATATTGAAAGTATTTTTTGGCACTGTAGGAGAAGCGTTAAGCAGATAGTGTTTATATTTTTCATTGCATTAATTTAAAAACGTACAAATCCATAGCGATAAGCTAATCACTAGTCTTGTCCTCGCTTAATTCTTATATTTCTACTCTCGTTTGAAAAAAAAAAGATTTAGCAATTGACTTACAAGCAGTTCTCGTAAATTAAAAAATTGTGTTGAGATAAACTCAATTAGGAACCCATATGCTCCACATTCGGAGCGGACACGGTTTGTAGCTAATCGATTTTTTTGTGTGATTTGTTTTGTGTGTGAAAGCTTCAGGCTACTAAAGCAGGGATTCCCAAACTGTGCGCTGCGAAAGTGATTCAACCCAATGTTGAGACTATAAGATGTTTTTTTATGAATTCAATGAAGATTATCCAATCCAAATTGTGGTTGACATGTTCTTTAAACGTTTTTAGCTGATTTTTAAATTTTAATTTCTGGAATTCGTTTTGAAGATTGCCGTAAAAGAAAATTACTATTTTTCATATTCTAACTTCTAGGAAACCAGCGCCTTCTTTTTTCCCTTCTTCCCTAAGCCTCCACCACCAGTTAACCCTGCTCCTGCACCAAGGTCTATTCCACCTTACGTAGTCGGTGGGGGCTATGGAACTGGTGGTGGAGGTGGAGGAGGACTTCTAGGAAATGGAGGCGGTGGAGGAGGCGGCGGCGGGGGAGGCAGCCCACTCGGTGGTGGAGGATACGGTTGGGGAACCGGTGGCGGAACCAGTGGAGGTGGCGGCGGTGGTGGAGGAGGGGGAGGCACTGGAGGCGTATATCCTTTTTAAGTAAATTATTTACTAATGGGTTGTTTTTAAATAAAATATAAAAAATCAAAACTTTGTTTCATTCTACTACAAATGATATGGCCTGATAATGGAGGTATCTCAACAAAAGTTTTTTCTACGAGAACTGTTTGTTACTCAGTCGCTCAATGTCACTTTTTTTCAATGTGAGTAGTAGGGAAAGAAGGATACGACTAGAACAGGACTAGTGGTTAACTAATCGCTATTGCTACACCCAGTTATAAATGGGTCAGAAGGATGTTAGGAGAGGAAATTATGTGAATTGACATCACAAACACCCAGTCTTCGATCTCAACTTTGAATTGAATAATTCTCAAATTCACTGTGGTCTTACCGGGAATCGAACCCAGACCTGCGTGATCGGTAGTGCAAGCTCTAATCAACTGGGCCACAGCAGGCGAAAAATATTTAATTATGTGTATTCAAAATAGTCAAAAGCATTGACATTGCATGCTGACTCCAGAGCCTTGGTTTTTTTTTATACGACTCCATAGTCCTGGTAAAAGCTTAGTTTGAAAAGTTCAATAAAAAGAGTTGACAAACAAAATATTGCTGTAAGTCTCAATTTTTAAAAAGCTATTTTCACTATCTTCTAATGTGCTTAAATCCACATTGGATATCATCACTTTTCTAGGAATAAATTGTGCGTGAAACAATCCTATATTGAATTTTTTTTCTAAAAACCAAACCAACGAATTCACCTACGCAAAGTTTGCAACGAAATGCCCTTATTTATTTGCACTAACAGTCAGAGATCGCGTAGTGTTTTTATTTGCTCAAGAAAACGTCCAATATAAACAGAAGATTGATGTTCAAATTTCACATTGCCTTAAATATATCTTGACGGTGCACTTCTAAAACAACATTATAAAAGTTCAGCATGGGAATTCGGGGTGTTATACTATTTATGTGCCTATATGTGGTCTATCAGGTAAATATGTGTTTTTTTTTATCAATCCCTCGTGAAAAATATCTCATATATCATCTCAATAAATGTCTATCTCTCTCTTTGGAGATATTGACGATTGAATGATGGATTGACTTCAAGTTGAATATGTAGTCGAAATCGTTCGCTTCCGTAGTTTGACTGTATTTAAAACGTTTGGGTTAAGTTTTTAGGAGGAATGGATAATATATAATATTAATTTGTAATATTATTTACTAGGAAACTAATGCAGCCTACCTGCAAGGCTGCAGGACTCCCCCAAGGTTTCCACCAAGGACTCTACCAATTAACCCGCTTCCCCCTGCTCCAGTACCGATAAAAAGTCCAGTTTCTGGTGGAGGTTATGGAAGCGGAAGTGGAAGTGGTGGAGGACTTCTTGGAGGTGGTGGTGGAGGAGGAGGCGGCGGCGGGGGAGGCAGCCCACTCGGTGGGGGTGGATACGGTTCAGGATACGGTAGTGGGAGTGGGGGAGGACCTCTAGGTGGTGGAGGAGGTGGTGGTGGAGGAGGCGGCGGTGGTAGTACCTAAAGTGGATTGCGATAAAGATCAGGAAGGTCAAGGAAGTCTACAAAGACATTTGGAAAATGAGGTGGAGGCGACAGCAGAAGCATTTACCATCAGTGATTAATTATTTATTTGTTCACTTTATGTTGTTATTTAATAAAAAATTACAAAGCAGTACTTTGTTTGATTTTTTCCGGATACCCACCCCTACTTCAGGGTTTCGCCAACCTTTTCTGGAAATTATTTAATTATCATTTTCCATTCGAAATCAAGTAGAAAATGTTTAAATTTGTTGCAACTATTCCAAATTTTCTAGGGACAATTATTCAAGTTCCATGAGACTACAGTGCTCCGTGGAACAAAGTTTGGGTAGCCCTGCCTACGTAAAATACACTCTGTAATTGATATTTTGCCGAAAAATATGCGGTTAACGCAAAAGATTTTTATCTTTTCTCTGTATAATATAAGACAGTGCTTCCCATCATGGGGTCCGCGAAAATTTTCATTCTTTCAACATTATTTGTGATAAAATATGAACATGTGAAATAAAAAAAAATCAGGGTCCGCAGATTATTGTTTTCTGATTTAGGGGTCCGTGACATGAAAAAAGTTGGAAATTTTTTTTCGGGTTCTGTTCGAAGGCATGGATGTTTGCGATGTTATAAAATGTCCTGCCCTATACTTTCTATGACTAATATTCTCTTCGAAAGAGTTGTTTAGTTATTGAGCGATTGAATAATAAACAGTTCTCGTAGAGAAACTTCTGTTGAAATACCTCCATTAGCAGAGCATATGCTCCACATTGATAGCGAATATGGTTTTTTTAAATGAGCTATGTCTGCGTCTGTGGTGGGGCGGTCAACGTCGTTGACTCTGAGGCCAACATCACGGGTTCAAATCCCGGTACGAACAGTATTTGTTTCAATCAGATGTTTGCGATAGTCTAAAAACACACCCCAACCCTTTCAATTCTAAAATAACAAGGAGTAGCGAGAGCGATTAACCAACAACTAGTCCTGTCTTTCCCTATCGTTTCTATTCCTACTTCTATCTTCGAAAAAAACGGTTGAGTGATTTAGTAAAAAAAATTCTCGTATAAAAACTCTTGTTTAGATACCTCGGAGACCATTTGCTCCACATTGGGAGCGGACATGGATACAAAATAAGGCAATAGCTTTTATCTTTTGGCTCAATTTATTAATTTAATACTATCTCGAATAAAAAGATTATATTATAATTCGACAATATGCGCTTCGAGCAAATATTGACTGGTGACTACCATCTGAAATAATAACACAATAACTGTATGCATTTGTGTATGTTAGTGAAATATTTATATTTTATCGAATTCAATTATTTACAGTAAGTTCTAGACATACATGAACTCGAAATACATGAATTTGAGTTACATGAATTCAAATTACATGAATTATAGTTACATGAACTCGGGTTACATGAATTCAAATTACATGATTTATCGTTACATGAACTCGAGTTATGTACATGAATTTGAATTATGTGAATTCAAATTACATGAATTATAGTTACATGAACTCGAGTTATGTACATGAATTTGAATTATGTGAATTCAAATTACATGAATTATAGTTACATGAACTCAAGTTATGTACATAAAAAAATATTGTTAATCCATTATATTTTCAGCTAAAAATCAAAAGTTTTCAAGGCAAAATATTTGTTTTTCGAATATTGTTTTGAAACATTACAAATGACGAGAAAAAGGTGCCGGAACGCCGCTCCACTGCCTTGCATCGAAGAAAGAGCACTGTATTATCTTCAATAAGCTGCTCAAAATCTGTTGAAAGACATGGATGTTTGTGATGTCTAAAAATTCCCTCCCACCTTTCCGATCCCTAAATAACGAAGCCTAGCTAGAGTGATTAGTTCACCACTAGTCCTGTCCAGCCTTATACTTACTACTGTCTTCAAAACAAGATTGAGTAACAAACAGTTCTTATAGATATAAAACGTGTGTTGACACACCTCCATTTGCAGGCCATATGTTCAACATTGAGAGCAGACAAAAAAAGAGATTAAAAAAAAAGTTTCACTAGTGGTGCTTAGTAAAAAAAAATATAATCCAAGGAAATATTGAAGAAAGGATTTCTAAATAAAAAAAATGTCTTGTAATTTGAAGAAAAAAAGAATGCTTAGAAAATTGTGTAAAAAAAGTGAATCTGTATTTAATTAAGCAAACGTATTATATTTGATTTAAAAAATAAATAATATAATAAAATAACAAATGCAAATGCTTAGAACGTAAAACACTTTCATCGCTAGAATTGTCTGACACGTCTAATGTGTTAGAATCTAATGAAGACTTTTGTTTATTATTATCGTGCTTTGTTGTTAAATTTCTTATTATTAGTGTAAATCTGTTGCCATTTTATTTTTTTATTTTGGAATTGTGTTAGAACAAAATATAATTTAGTAGTGAACATTGGCGGATTACCCTACAAGCGAATGAGGCGCGCGCTGGGGGCCCCCGAATCTTAGGGGCCTCAAAAATTACTTATATTATAATATCCTTATAATTTGAATTCAATTTTATATATTTTTATTATATTACATCGATTTTTCTGACGTTTTTATATTTTAAAAAAACAATGCTTCCAAATTTTATTGCGCCTGCGTTCTCTCATGTGCTCAATCCGCTTTTGTTTATTATCGTCCTGTGCTCCTTTTATTAATAAATATTTCTCACTTTTATTTTTTATTCCTGGGAATCATGATAGAACAAAATACAATTGAATACCAGCTGTGGTCTAATTGGTTAAAGCTAGCTCTACCGACCAGACGGGTCTGGGTTCGATTCCGGTAAGGTCAATGTCAAATTTGTTTGTGATGTCAATTTACTGCTAGTTGATCTCGAGTGACTTACAATAAATTTTCAACGAGCTTTTCTCGTATGATTTTTTAACTTTAAAATATTTGGCGCATTGGCATTAGCTGTAATGCTAAATATTTTTTTATTCCCAATGTGAATCATATAGCTTCTTAATATAGCTATCTCAACAGAAGTGTTTCTACGAGAACTGTTTGTTACACAGTCGCTTAACCACTCTTATTCAAAGAAAGTAGTGAAGGATAATGCCAGGACAAGTCTAGTGGTTAACTAATCGCTTTCGCTACATCTAATTATTAAAAGATTCGAAAGGGGAGAGGGAATTTTTAGACATCACAAACACCCATGCCTTGGAAAAGAAGTCGATAAATCGGTCGAAAAAAAGTGTAAAAAAGGAATTTGCTGTTTTCTTAGATAGATCGACAACCCCCAAAAAATATATGTATGTTTGTACGTGGTTTAATAGTAAAAATAATCAAATTAGATGAAGAAATATAATTTAATACAAAATAACTCAATACTCGAAGGGTTATATTGAATCAGAGCAAAGATTGAAAATAATTGCTAGTCTGTGTTTGCAATTAGCAAATGACAATCAGAGATCGTTTGTAATTAATTCAATATAAATGGAAGGCCAACGCATCAATAGTACATTGTCTCGAAGATTTCTGGGCAGTGCACTTCTAACAGAGTATTACAAGAAATCACAATGGGAATCAGGGGTGTCTTCCTATTTATGTGCCTATATGTGGCCCACCAGGTAAATAAAAGTATTTTTTAAACCTTTTTTTTTAATCCAAGTCTGCTCCCAATGTGGAGCAAGTGGTCTCTTAATGGAGGTATCAAAATAGATGTTTTTCAATGAGAAATGCTTGCCTGGTCACGGGCTCGAGTTCTAGTATAACAGATTTTTTCCGATCGATTTCTATTCAAAGGCAAGGGTGTTTGTGATGTCCCTCTCAACATTTATTATCCTTTAACAACTGAACGTAGTGAGAGTAATTAGTTTACCATTAATCCTGTCCTGGTTTTATCCTTCTATTCCTACTACTCTTTTTGAAAACATGAAGGGTTGAGCGATTGGTTCTCGTAGAAAAACTTCTGGTGAGAAACCTCCATTAGGAGACTATATGCTCCACATCGGGGGAGGATATTGCTTGTTACTCAGTCGCTCAACTTCCTTTTTTAAAGAGAGAAGAGATATAATCATTTTCTAGCTAGTTATTTTTGAATAGAACAAACATCTATGCCGGACAGATTTTGATCAATCGATTGAAAAAATGCTGTTTGTACTGGGATTCGAACCTGTGACGTTCGGTATGGAACCCGACGACTTTGACCACTGCGCTGTTGACCCAGCAAACCTGTGTGAAAGAAATAGTTTATTTGTTTATCATCTCAATATATAAATTGATTTTTGACAGTTCTTTTTAATTTATTCGGTCAATCTCTATTATTGGATACGTTCACAATCGGAGGATAGATTGACTTCCAAGTCAGTCCAAATCAGGTCAATCCAAGTCAGGCTACATCAGTGCTCTTCAACCTACGGTCCGCGAAGACTTTTATGTTTTGAAAATGTTTCGAATTGTTTATCTCCTCGATGTTGATGCAAAATGGTGAATGAACTACCTTCTGATACCTGTAAGGTGTTAGTTATCTCACGTATTTTCAATTTAAGATCGGTCAAAGCTATATTGTGAACTTTTTTTATGTTTTCTGGAACAACTGCCGAATTTGGGCGACCAGATCGTTCAGCTTAAAAATCTTGAATCTACCATTTATTTCGATGGGACAGAGTCCAAATAACACTTGTCAAACCATTGCTTTGCTTGAATGGCACATATCCATGACTTGGAACAGAAATTGATACATCGATTGAAAAATGAAATTGTAAAACAGTTTTGGGGATTAGAACCGTGAACGCGGCGATCGGAGCCAACAGCGTTGATTACTCAGCCACGGATCAGATAATTCACTTAATTAATTAACTATGTAGTGCTTAGAAGAAAGGAACTATTGTATTTTCGTGTATTAAATTATAATGTCATTTCACAGGAAACTGGTGCATGCTATGTGCCAGACTGCAAACCACCAAGGCCTCCACCAATTTACCCGTGCGACATTCTCCTACCTATTGGTCATGGAAGCGGTAGTGGAAGCGGCAGTGGAAGTGGTGGAGGACTTCTCGGAGGCGGAGGAGGTGGAGGTGGCGGCGGCGGCGGAGGAGACGGCGGCCTACACGGAGGCAGTGGACATGGATCAGGATCAGGTCACGGTAGTGGTGGAGGACTTCTAGGAGGTGGCGGAGGAGGTGGTGGAGGAGGCGGCGGTGGAGCAGGTCACCCACACTGTGGATTAGGATCCGGTTCAGGTTCAGGTAGCGGAAGCGGAAGCGGCGGAGGGCACCTCGGAGGAGGTGGCGGTGGAGGAGGCGGCGGTGGAGGTGGCTCAAACGGAGGAAGTGGACACGGATCAGGATCAGGTCATGGGAGCGGCGGAGGTCTTCTGGGAGGAGGCGGAGGTGGCGGCGGTGGAGGAGGTGGCAGCGGAGGAATCCATCATATTTTACCCTGTTGATTAAATATATTCTCATACATTGTTTACGAATAAAATACGATGAGACAATAGCACTTTGTTTCAATTGGAGTCCTGATGATAAGACCTTCTTACTTTTTATTTATCGGAGTCGTGTTAAAACAAAATTGTAGTGCACTCCGTGCCTCCGAATCTTAGGGGCCTCAAAAATGACTTATATCATATATTTTTTTTAAACCATGTCCGCCCGCAATGTAGAGCATATGGACTTCTAGTGGAGTTTATCTCAACAGACGTGTTTCTACGAGAACTGCTTGTTACTCAGTTGCTCAACCTCTCTTTTACTAAAGAGAGTAGGAATAGAAACATAGGGCTAGCTAGGACAGGACTAGTGGTTAGCTAATCGCTCTCGATACGCCCCGTACATATGAGTGGGAGGGGGGAATTCAAGACATCACATACATCCATGCCTTCGAACAGAAATTCATAAATCGATTGAAAAATCAATTTATAAAACTGTCCGTACCGGGATTCGAACCCGGGACCTCCGTAACCGAAGCCAGCGACGTTGAGCGCTCGGCCACACAGGCGGATTATAGCATACAACCTTTTATTCAATTTTTCATGTATATTTTTTTTATTTTACATGGATATTTCTGTTTACAAGTTTTTATGTTTTCCGAAAAACAGGGTCTCCAAATTTTATTGCGTCTGAGACCTCCCATGTGCTTAATCCGCCGCTGTTTACTATCGCCCTTGGTAGCAGGAAAACTTTCGCCTCTTTATTTTTTATTCCTGGTAGAATAAAATACAATTGAATGCCCGCTGTGGTCTAGTTGGTTAGAGCTTGCTCTACTGGCCAAGCGGGTCTGGGCTCGATTCCCGGTAAATTCAATGTCAAATTTAGATGTTTCAATTAAAAAATTTGAAACCTAAGACATGGGTGTTTGCGGTGCCAATTTACCTCGAGTCGATCTCGAGTGACTTACAATAAATCCTCATCGAGTTTTTCTCGTGTAATCTTTCAACATTAAAATATTTGGCGCATAATGTTAAATATTTTTTTTTAATAAAAAAATATTAAAATAGTTCGTGTAAGCAGTGGCGGCTGGTGACAACAATATGGAGTGCAAAAAAAGATTTACCTAATTACCTAAGATTGAAAATTCTTAGATTATGAAAACACACAAACATCAAACGTCCGTTTCTCTGCAATCTCATTATAGTATTTAGTCTGTCTTGAGTAATATTTTTATTATTTATGGTTTATTTTTGGTATTTCTCAAAAATGACTTTTACCGTTAATTAAGAAGCAACACTTATCTTAGACAGTATGCGGAATGGACAACACTTCATTGGCTAAGTAAAATCTGAACTGTATAAGACAGCTTAATTTTAAGATTCATTTCGTCTATGAAATCCTAAGTTGGGATTCTCATAGTTAACTCTCGCGGCTCGGAGACTAGAAAAATACTTCTCGGCCGATGGGGGTCTTTTAGGGACCCCAGTGGTTTCCTCATTATTGGCCTTATTCTTATGAATTTCAAAAAAAAAAATAGTCTTAGGGCTTTAAAATATCTCTCTGCATCATTCCTTATACATTTTTTTGTAAAAATCTGTGTTTTTTTAATAAATAATCATATTTTAAGTTACGCGTAAAATATACGTGGTTTCAGTGCAAATATCAATGTGCAACTGGCGCGCTTTGCTTGGCGGCGTTCAGCCTAGTATCTTACGAACGATCGCTGATAAGCGGGCGCTTATCTCTTATCTTATCGTATTTATATAAACTACAAAAGGTCCAAAAAACTATGATATAAGAATACCTTAATTATAAACATTGTATCACCCATATTAAAATAGATATTTAAGAAAATGTGGGTATTGGGGTCCCATTTCTTGAGCTTAGAACCGGAAAAGTTAATGAAAGAACATGCATTACAAAACGGTCTTTCGTTTGATTCAATATAGTTCTACTTTAAGCCAAAAATATTCAATTGTATATTCTTAAGGTAAAATTCATTAATCAAAAAGTTAACAATGATGTTGTGTAGGTATTAGGGATTATGTGTCGAGACGTCCCGGGACTTGTGACTTTTTTGGAAAATTTCCCGGGAATTGTGGTTGTGTTTTATAATGTACTAATAACATGTACATTTTAATTTAAAAAAAATACTTGTTGTTAAGAAACCCTCAAAAGGACTGCTGTGTATTAAATGAAAGCAGGTATGAGAGGGGAGCCCCAAGAAAAATGGACACGACATGGTCGGGACGTGACACTTACCCGGGGTTTTAGCAAAATTAAGTGCGCATATATAAAAGGGATTTGATAAAAAAAAACAGATGTTTGTGATATATAATTTCGTAGAAGTTTCAAATACAATGTGTTTATATAGCCTCGAGTCCCGGGACTTTTAAAACCCCGAGACTTGAGAATCTCTAGTAGGTATATAGTAGTAGTCTCTAGTAGGCTCAATGAGGATTTATTGTAAGTCACTCAAGATCAACTCGAGGTAAATAGACATCACAAACGCCCATGTCTTAGGTCTCAAATTTAAATTTGAAATTTACCTTACTGGGGGTCGACCCCAGACCCACCTGGTCGGTAGGGCAAGCTCTAACTAACTAGACCACAACTGACGTTAAGCACATATAATCATAACTCACATTTTACGAAAATCGAGTGGTAGAAAATCGCAAAAAACTTATAGGAAAACTATTTTTTGTAATTTTAAAAAAAGTAATAATTAATTAATAAATAGTGTGAGTTCGACACCAATGGTTATCTTTGGCAGTGGTTTTAACATTACTAAAAGCAGTGGTCCGCAACCTTTTTTGAATGTTTTTAAAAATAAATTTGGTAAGTGGGTTAAAAATATTTTTTTACCAAAATAACATATATATTTATACATAATACAGAATATATTTGCACGATATATATGCGTACATACAAAACACACATATAATATTGTTATTGGTGGCTTCCTTGGTCTCATTAAAAAAGTAAAATATGATAAAAAATATATTATCATAATTTCTTGTCGGGTAACCCAAAATTCGAAGTGGGTAATTCAATTACTCGCGGGTAGTAGGTTGCCGACCACTGGTTTAACGTATGTTTTAGAACAACACTTTTTTTTTTTATATATCGACTGTGGAAAGGAAAAAGGACGTCACCAACAAATTTTCAAAACAGGTTTCGATAATCACAATGTAACAAATCTGATACACGTTCTATCAAAAGAATGGAAGCTGTAAATGCCGAATTAGTATCTAAACTTAGCTTTTAAGTTTGAAAAAGATGACTTTGGAAAAAATTAAAACCATGAAAAAAGACTGAAATAAAGGTTAAACCTAGACAATTTCCTTAATTAATATTAGGTTATGTTAATTAAACACCAGTTTAGAAATCTCCGTGCACTTCAAGGTTGTGTATAATTCATAATTTGCATATGGCCCAAAATTATCAAAATATGTTTTTAGCTTCTCCTGTAAAATTTTATATATGTGGGTTACGTCCTTTTTACTTTCAACAATCGATATGTATTGATGCATTTAGACTCATTTGGCATACTTAACTAAAAAGTGTCAAAAATGCAAAGTGTGGGTTTTGATTCTAAGCACTCATACATATAGCTACCGACTTCACTTGCAACAAACTTCAAAGAAGTGGTCAGTGGCGGATCCAGAAATTGTCCCAGGAGGGGGCCATTCAATTTGAAAATAAGCATGATACATTAATAATACATTCAAAAATAGATGAAAGCCTTTTTTTATGCGATTTTTTGGACGGCACCGTAAAAAAATATTTTTTGCGCTAATTTGAGGAACAATTTTTTTTTCATACATTTTTGATACTTTTTTACGCGATATTTTGATTTTTGGAACCGATTTATCAAATCATATGAAAGTGAGGTTTTTTTACGCGCCACCTTCCTCCAATGTATCGCGTAAAAAAAGATTGGGTGTATATAAAAATAGTCAATACATGGTTAAGTATGTATTCTATAAAACGTAGTAAACTTAACAATTAATGAGCCCATTTCAAAATAAAGTTTTAATAAATAAAAATGGAAAATAAATTCTCCCAAGGAGGGGGCCATGGCCCCCATGCCCCCCCCCCTTGGATCCGCCAATGGAAGTGGTGCATTGATCCACATTGCTTTGAACCAAAGAACATATATTTTACATCAACGCTAGATTTTTACTTAGTGAGCTTGGAGTAAGAGATGCATTGCAGTATTTGTAGCCTCGTAGAGTAATAGTAAAAATAATCAAATTAGATGAAATAATATAATTTAATACAAAGTAACTCAATACTCGAAGGGTTATATTGAATCAGAGCAAAGATTGAAAATAATTGCTCATCTGTATTTGCAATTGACAAATGACAATCAGAGATCGTTTGTAATTAATTCAATATAAAAGGAAGGCAGACGCATCAATAGTACATTGTTTCATAGATTTCTGGGCAGTGCACTTCTAACAGAATATTACAAGAATTCACCATGGGAATCCGGGGTGTCTTGCTTCTTATGTGCCTATATGTGGTCAACCAGGTAAATATGTATATATATTTTAATCCATGTCCGCTCCCAATGTGGAGCATGTTGCCTCCCAACGGAGGTATCTCAACAGAAGTTTGTTACTATGTCGCTCAACCTCTCTTTTTGATAAGAGAGTAGCATGGGTATAAGGATAAGAAAGGACTAGTGGTTAACTAATCACTCAAGCTATACCCAGTTATTTTAGGAGTGAAATAGTGGAGGGGAATTTTAAGATATCACAAACATCCATGCCTTTGAACAGATGTCAATGAATCGATTGAAAAAAATACTGTTCGTACTTGGATTCGAACCCGTGAGGTCCGGCATGGAAACCAATGACGTTGACCACAGCTCCATGGACCCGCAACCCTGTGTGACAGAGATAGTCTCCTAATCTATCATCTCAATATCCGTTGATTTTTGACAGTTGTTTTTAATTCATTGGGTCAACCTCTCTTTTTGGAGTCGTTAACGATCGGAGGATAGATTGACTTAAAATGACTATATTGAAGTCATTCTTCCAAAAACTGGTTATTTCAGTCCAGATCGGAAAAAAATGAGGTTTGAATGCTACAAATTTGTTAGTCAATTGAGTAAGCTAAATAACTATATATTTTAAATTTACAAAAACCAATCATGTCACCCTTTATGTAGGCACAAACTTTTACATAGTTCTACAAAAACAAAAAGTATCACCAGTCAATTAAGTCTTAATGTTTCTTTATAAGCATATCTAAATGGAGTATATTTCAACAGAAGTGTTAATACTAGAACTGGTGCATGTTCAATTGATCAACCTTGCTATTTCGAAGCAAGTAAGGATAGAAAAGCAGGGGACTAGAAGTTATCTCTTGCATCGCCCCGCTTTTAAGATAGGATGGATGGGATCATGGGAGAAAATTTTAGACATGACATATATCCATATCTTCAGACAGAAATTGATACATCGATTGAAAAATTAAATTATCAAACTGCTTGTTCTGGTATTCGAACCGTGAACGCGGCGATCGGAGCCAAGAGCATTCATAACTCAAACCACGGATCCGATAATTTACTTAACTCTCGCGGCTCGGAGACTAGAAAAATACTTCTCACCCGATGGAGGTCGTTTAGGGACCCCAGTGGTTTCCTCATTGTTGGCCTTATTCTTATGAATTTCAAAAAAAAAATAGTCTTAGGGCTTTAAAATATCTCTCTGCATCATTCCTCATACATTTTTTTTTATAAAAATCCGTGGTTTTTTAATAAATAATCACATTTTAAGTTGCGCGTAAAAATGACGTCATCCCAGCACACATATGAAATTGCAACTGACAAGCTTAGCCCAGCTATCTTACGAATGATCGCTTATTGCGGGCGCTTATCGGGTATTACCATATCAATGTATTAACTTATATTGTTATTTCATAGGAAACTGGTGGAGCTTACTTGCCAGGCTGCAGACCACCGAGACCAATCTACCCGTGCAACGTTTGGCCACAACCTTGTGGAGGTCTTCTCGGAGGTGGAGGAGGCGGAGGTGGCGGTGGCGGCGGAGGTAGCGACCTATATGGCGGAATAGGACACGGATCAGGCTCAGGTCACGGAAGTGGATACGGACCTCTAGGAGGTGGCGGAGGGGGTGGTGGAGGAGGCGGCGGAGGTGACCTATACGGTGGAGGAGGACATGGATCAGGATCAGGTCACGGAAGCGGATGCGGACCTCTAGGATGCGGCGGAGGGGGTGGTGGAGGAGGTGGTGGCGGAGGATCCGGTTCAGGTTCAGGTTCGGGTAGCGGAAGTGGCGGAGGACTGTTCGGAGGTGGAGGAGGTGGAGGCGGCGGCGGAGGTGGCAACCTATACGGTGGAGGACGATATGGATTGGGCTCAGGTCATGGAAGCGGATACGGACTTCTAGGAGGAGGCGGAGGTGGAGGCGGTGGAGGAGGTGGCGGCGGAGGAATCCGTCGTCTTTACTGTTGATTAAATACATTACCATGAATTGCATTTGAATAAAATATGACGACACAGCAGTACTTTGTTTGATTAGAATCCTGATGATATTTTATAAGGCATCTTTATTTATTTTACTTTTTTATCCATGTCCGCTCCTAATGTGAATCTTATAGCCTCCTTATGGAGGTATCTTAACAGAAGTTTTTCTACGAGAACTGTCTCTGGTTTTTCTCGTATGATCTTTCAACATTAAAATATTTGCCGCATTGGCGTTAGCTGTAATGCCAAATATTTTTTAATTTGCAAAAAAATATAAAATATATTTACGAATTGCATACAATATATTTTTTTTTTAACCATGTCCGCTCTCAATGTGGAGCGTATGGACTCCTAATGCGGTTTATCTCAACAGAAGTGTTTCTACGAGAATTTCTTGTTACTCAGTTGCTCAACCTCTCTTTTTCCAAACAGAGTAGGAATAGAGGGGAAGGGCTAAGACAGGACTAGTGATTAGCTAATCGCTCTCGATACGCCCCGTTCATAGGGAAGGATGAGTCGGAGGGGGGAATTCAAGACATCACATACACCCATGCCTTGAAACAGAAATTCATAAATCGATTGAAAAATCAATTTATAAAACTGCCCGTATTGGGATTCGAACCCGTGACCTCCGTAGCGGTAGCCAACGACGTTGACCACTCGTCCACACAGTCATACAATATATACAGTTGGATAATTAATATGGCGAGAGAGCGTCGCCACAAATTGTGGGCGAGGCCTGTTATGAATTCGTTGGACCAGTAATTTTGAGCCAAAATTTTTTTTCATCTCCAATCGCCATACTTTTAAGAATTTGCAAGATTTTGCCATATTTTTATAGTGGCGTGTATTGCGTGCCCAATTCTATGGGTCTTATTGATGTAAAGGTCTGGTCATGAAGGAAAAAAAAATATTACACCTTGTCCACAATTGATTTACAATATTACAAGGGAAACTTTTTTTACTCGATTTCTAGTAATAATAAAAAATTGATTTCGAAATATATACAAGAATGACCTTATTAGTAATATTTACCTTCTAAAATGGGACGATTTGTTAAAAAGGAGGCGCACCAATAATTACTAGGGCGCCAAATCATCTCGCGCCGGCACTGGGAATATTGTGTTTTGAATATTGTATTATTTTACAGGAGAAGTGAAGAAGAATTCGTTAAGTGCGGTAAGTAAATAGTAATATATGCAGGGCCGGCGCAACAATATAGGCGAAATAGGAAAGCCGTCTAGGGCGCAAATCATTTGGGGGCGCATAAATGGAGTATTAAAACTATTTTTATTTAATCTGATAATAATAAATAATAGTACGTTTTATTTTATTTTGATGTTTGTATTTGTTCGTTGTAATTATGTATCGTATTTTATACGATTCTAAAAAGAGAGATTGGGTGAAAAACTTCTGTTGAAATACTTGCATTAGAAAGCCATACGCTCCACATTGAGAGCGGACATGGATATATATAAAAAAAATATATTTCGAACAAATGAAACGATTTATTAAAAAGGAGGCGCAAAATAACAGTTACTTAGGGCGCCAAATAACCTCGCGCCGGCACTGAATATATGGTCAATGCCTATCCTGTTATTATAATCTCTCAGCTTTCTGGATCAGCGTTTCTTAACCGGGGTCTACATGGAACAAACGATAACAATTCAAAACGCTAAAATGATCAGGCGAATGAGATAACGGTCAATTTTTTTTGCTTTACATTGGTAGCGGACATGGATAAAAAAATAGAGGTCGAGTAACTTAGTAACCAGCAGTTGTCGTTGAAAAACTACCGTTGAGATACTTCCATTAAGAGGCCATATACTCCATATTGAGAACGGACATGCATAAAAAAACAAACAATTCGAACTCGACTCAGTCTTGATTTTCATATGTGTGAGTTGTATTACCGCCTGTGTGGTCGAGTGATCAACGTCGTTGGCTACCGCTACGGAGGTCACGGGTTCGAATCCCAGCACGGGCAGTTTTATAAATTGATTTTTCAATCGATTTATGAATTTCTGTTCAAAAGCATGGATGTATGTGATGTCTTGAATTCCCCCCTCCCACCCATTTTATCCTATAAACGGGGCGTATCGAGAGCGATTAGCTAACCACTAGTCCTGTCCTAGCCCTTTCCTTCTATTCCTACTCTCTTTGGAAAAAGTGAGGCTGAGAAGCTCAGTCACAAGCAGTTCTCGTAGAAACACTTCTGTTGAGATAAACTCCATTAGGAGTCCATATGCTCCACATTTGGAGCGGACATGGTAAAAAAAAAAGTTCTATTAATTAATTTAAAACGTATTATTCGAAGGACTCCTTCCAATCCTAAAGAGGGGTGTATACATAGCGATTAATCAACAATTTATCTTGTGCTATCCCTATCCTTGTGTCCGGTGGCAGATATAGCGCTCGGGTGGCCCCAGGAGCAATATTATTCGGAGGTTTTGAGACACCAAAAAAGCATTGCATAGTTAATCACTGTTACGTTATACTCAAAAAAGTTCCACAGCATTCCAACGAAAGCATACAATGAAAAACATTACATATTATATTTACCCAACGAAAACACTTGTTGCTATTTCATAATATATAAATTATAAATAAATATATTTAAAAAACATTTGATTTATGTAAATGTGTCGAGATGGAAGAATTCACCTCTACAAAACCCTCGTAAGACCAGTCCTGTTTCGGGGGTGTCTGCACAACCAAGAGCTTAACACTCGAGTAGGTACCGAAACGTCTAAAATAGGATCGAGAACTAAAAGGGTACAAAGTGACCCCAGACAAATTTGAGTAATTTATTTATTTAATTATTTAATTAACATTGCACAACGTTGACAAATTATAAATTTAAAACTTTTACAATGGAGAAAAAAATAGTACAATTTAATATTAAAATCAGTAGAAAAAAAATGGCAAAGAAGTCAACTGAGTAAGCTCCGACGAACTCTACTTTAATACATTAAAATTGGATTCGTCGGAACTCACCCACGTCTACGTGGAATATGTCGACATCCGAAGCAATATTGTTGAACACTGTTAAAGCTCTCCCCAGTGGCATCTCCATTGGCAGGCTGGTTCTACACCTTAGGAGAACAAACAATTCATGTCCACGATTTCTCAAAAAATAATCAGGAACATTTAGATTCACATTCTCAAGAATGGTGGAATTCTCATTTTGGCCACGTATAAGTCGAAAGAAATATATGGCCAGATACATTTCTCTTCGAACGTTCAAACTATTGAAGTTAAGCATGCATAAGAGAAAGTCAGTTGGATAAAGCCATGGGTAATATCCATACACCCTCATATAGAGAAGTCTCAAAAATTTCTTCTGAATCTTCTATAATATTTGCATTGCATTAATAGATTTATCATTTAGTATAGGAATGGAGAACCTTTTCATTTCTAAAGATCATTTTCATTTATATGATTCAACATAAGGTCACAGTAAATAAAACGTTGACACCCACCCATTTTTTTCGACTGTCGAACATATAATGCACTCTTTTTTAAGTGAATATCTTGATCAAGTCAAAAGGCCGCATCAGAGTAACCAAGAGGCTGCAGGTTCCCTCCTCTGATTTAGGGTAGACAGCCCCGGGATCCCATCCAATTCTGTAATCCAAAAATCGTGGGATTGCGAGAACTCCTGTGATTTTGGATTTGAAAATCCCCACGCTGGTAATTTTGGGAAATCCGCAAATTTCTGGGTTTTTTAAATTAAGAATCCTATGATTTCTAAGTCGCCGACCAAATTCTTTGATTGATATCTATACATCAAATTATGGGGCTGGTGGAGCCGAGCTCCAATTTCCCTTTCATCTGGTGTATTTTGATGTTGCTTTTCCCGCATAGCGTCCTGGATTTACCTGGGCGTAGGCGGGTGCGTGGTCTTTGGTTTTTGTTTTTGTGGTGGTATTAGTTCTCATTCGTAGGCATTATATGTGACACTAGTGGTTGATTCAGTAACCTCGAGAGTGTCTGCGGCAGTCGTTCAGGTTTTGGAGATCGGGGTTTTAGCAGATGTTGATAACCAAACATGTGAATGTGGGGGATCGGGGGGGGGGGGGGGGGGCTAAGGAGGTTTCAGTAGGAGGACTCTCCGCGGTCGCGCTATGTTTGTGTGAGGGTAATCAATGTAGTCGTTAAGTAAATTTTTGATAGATTGGTTAGGATGATCCGCCATGTCACTATAGAACTTCTTCGACAGTTTTATGACGTGATCAAGGATCGGGTCTAGGTTCATGTCTTTGTGTAACGTGGAACTTCGCACGAACCAGGGTGCTCCCGTGACCATGCGAAGTGCTTTGTTTTGTATTGTCTGTAGTGTCCGTATACGATTCATGCCCGCGTGTGCCCATACTTGGCACGCGTAGGTCATGATCGGTCTTGTAATCGCGGTGTACAATAGTAATTTGCTTTTTACGGCAAGTTTACTCTTGTGGCCAATCATCGGATAGAGTCGACCAGTGATTTGCGACACCTGGCGTTTTTTCTCAGCAATATGTTTGCAGAAGGTTAATCGTGAGTCTAGCGTGAGCCCAAGGTATTTAACCGTGTGGGCCCACGGAATGTGGGTGTTATGCATCCGGATGCCTTTAATGTCCTTATTGTGTCTGTTAGGTCTACGACTGAAAGTTATCGCAGTGCTTTTCTCCGGGTGGATTTGGATCCTCCAGTCGGAGCACCAGGTGGATATGTCCGTGCTTGCTTTTTGTACAAGCGCGGTGGCTCTGTTCCTGTTTAGCGATCTGGCTAGGATGGCTGTGTCGTCGGCATATTGTGCAATGATTGTTTCGTTGCTTCCGGGTATGTAGTCTGGTAATGGAATATCGTGAGTGTAAAGGTTGTACAATAAGGGCGATAAGGCGGATCCCTGTGGTACACCTGCTGTTGGCGTGCGCGTCGTCGATTTTACGCCATTGAATTTTACGCGGAACGTTCTGTTTGAAATGAATGACTTTATTAGTCCAAGCATCGGATTTTCGAGGCCGGCCTCGGAAAGTTTAACTATCATACCTTCGTACCAAACCTTATCAAAGGCTTTGGCTATATCTAGGAACAGGCCGGTAGTGAAACATCGGCGGTTAAAACTTTCCGTGATGAATTCCACTACTCTAAGTAGTTGATGGTTGGTGGAATGTTTGCTTCTGAAGCCGTGTTGCTCATCCGGTATGAGCTTTTTTTCCAGAGCAAATTCCTCCAATCGAGATTTAATTACGCGTTCCAGAAGCTTACCCATCGACGGGAGCAAGCTTATGGGTCTATGGTTTTCGGGGATCGCCGGTGATTTACCTCTTTCCAAATTCCAATTACAAATCCCAGTTTATACACGATTGTTCAAATTGGTAAATAACTGGGTGGAGTGAGAGCGAATTGTTAACCAGTAATTCTGGTCTAGTCTTTTTCTTCTTTTCCTACTACTCTCCTTGGAAAAGAGAGATTGAGCGATTGAGTAAAAAACAGTTCTCGTAGAAAGACTTCTGATGGGATAGCTCTATTAGAATACCACATGTTCCACGTTGGGAGCAGACATGGATAAGAAAGTCTTAAGCACAAATCATTATTAACACACGCTCATTAGAGTAATGTTTATTTTTAATTATTAATCAAAATAATTCAATCAATGCAAGCAAAGATATAAACGGCCGTCTGTATTTGCAAATGACAAATGACATTCAGAGATCGCGTTGTGTTTGTATTTGCTTTAGAAAAAGATTTGTTTCAATATAAAAGGATGGCCGACACACCAATAATACATTGTCTCAAAGATTTCTGGGCAGTGCAGTTCTAATAGAACTTTTCAAGAATTCAAAATGGGTGTCCGAGTCGTCTTTCTACTTTTGTGCCTTTATATGGTCAACCAGGTAAATATGTGTATTTTTCTTTCATTCCTTTGCGAAATGAATTGTCTTATTGCTTTCTTACCCCTCGATAAATGTAGATTTTTGACAGTTCTTTTGTAATGTGGTGGAACAGAGTTCCAGCACCTTTTTTCTTGACATGTGTACTGCTTCAAATAAATTTTGTTTTCATTTTAACACTTACATAAAATAAAAAAAACCTGGTACACAGAATTACTCTTTAATGCGTGATTTAGTGTGTTATCAGATTCGTCTCTTTTGTTCATCAAAATCGTTGGACCACCTTTGAAACTTTTCGATTCCAGTTTCAACCGATGGTTGTTCAGAGTAAGACAAGGCTGCAGTGACAGATCTCACAAGCTTAAGTCCCAATACGAACAGATTTTTTTTCAATTGCTTTCAAAATTACATTCAACGACTTCTTTTCAAAGGCATTGGTGTTTGTGAAATGAAAAAAGTTACTCCCACCATTATTATTGTAAAATTAACTTGGCAAAGCAAGAGCAATTAGTGAACCACTAGTCTTTTCCTTGCCCCATCTTTACTATCTTCGAAGAAAAGAGGAGTTTAGTAACTGATATATTAAGGTGCATCCATTAGGAAGTCATATGGTCCATATTAGGTATGAGCATAGATTAGAAAAAAGTCTTTAGTCAAAAGCATGACAATAAGTGAGTTCTGGCTCCTTCGCTCTCTTTTTGTCTTGAAAACATTACATTGGAGTCTATTATTGAAATCCTAGTAGTTTTTAAATAGAAATTGATATTTGACAGTTGATCCAATCTATCTTTTTGGAGATTGTGAGAATGGGCGAATGAGGGTTAGTGAGAAGCTGCAGTTAAGCCATTAAATCGAAGGCATATATATATAGGCTATCGAAACATAAAATCCATTAAAAAAATACCCATTCTAATACTTGTTTTAAGACGTATATTTTGCATCATCGTAATTGAATGCCCGCTCCCAATGTAGAGTTTATGGCCTCCTAATGGAGGTATCTCAACAGATTTAGCTTAGTAGGGATTGAAGGATAGCACTAGGGCAAAAATAGTGGTTAGCTAATCCACGGTTCACACCCGGGCCCACAGCATGTTCCAAGGGGGGCATAGATTTTTTTTTTAGGGGAGCACAGTTTTGGGGGGCCACGGGCAAATCATTAGTTTTTAAGCTCGGGCAGCGACAAAATATTTTTAAATTCCGGGAAAAGCTAAAAAAAAGGGTCTTGCGTCTTTACAATTGAGTCTTCTGGGTAAAATTTTAAAATCTGCCAGCGGGCAAAATTTTCAAAGAATCTCCGAGGTTTGAAAAACTTATTTGTACGGGTATAGGGGCAACGGAGAAATATGTAGACTCAAAAGAGGCCACGGGTCCAAAAAGTTTGAGAAACTATGAGCTAATCGCTCTGCCCGTTTTTAGAATAGGATGGGTGGGAGGGAATTCAAGACATCAAATTTCTCCATGCCTGTGGACAGAAGTCCAGATCCCTCGTGTTTAAATCCAATTTTTGATTGCTTATGATTGGAACATAGAAGAAATGAATCATTGCCATGTATTAATTTATAATGTTATTTCATAGGAAACTGGTGCAGCTTGCTGCAGACCAGCAATACCTTTACCTATTCCCTACCCATGCGACGTTTGGCCAACACTACCAGTCCTTAGAGGAGGAGGCTATGGAAGTGGAAGTGGAAGTGGAAGCGGAAGCGGTGGAGGACTTCTAGGAGGAGGAGGCGGTGGTGGTGGTGGCGGTGGCGGTGGCTCCCGCGGCGGAAGTGGATGGGGTTCAGGATCAGGACACGGAAGTGGTGGAGGACTTCTCGGAGGAGGAGGTGGTGGCGGCGGCGGAGGTGGTGGAGGTGGTGGCTTACTCGGTGGAAGTGGATGGGGATCAGGATCAGGTCACGGAAGCGGAGGAGGACTTCTTGGAGGAGGAGGTGGTGGAGGCGGTGGTGGCGGAGGCGGCGGCGGACGAAGACTCTGCCGTCACTGAGTTTGACCATTTGTTTTCTCATATGTTGTTCTCGAATAAAATATGACACAACAAAACTTTGTTTAATTTTCCATTCTTAATAGTAGACAATCTTGCACTTTGTGAAATACAGTTATATGTCTGAAATTGTCACATTGTAGAATTAATTGAAATGGTGGAAAAAAATAATATTCGATACTTTGGAAGAAGTTTTTTGATATTGGTGACCATGTATCACCAATAAAACCAATTGTCTATGAGAAATATTTTTAAATAAAGAAATTGACAACCGCTTGCTTAAAAATTGTTTTCTTTGCATTTCACTAGAAATGTTTTTCAAAACAAAAAAAGACTTTTTAATATGTTTTTACTATGTATGTCCACTCCCAATGTAGAGCATGTGGCTTTTTAATAAAGATATCTAAACAAAAGTTTTTCTACGAGAACTGATTGTAAGTAAGTTGCTCAACCTCTCTTTTCGGCGAAGAGAGTAAGGGATTTTTAAAAAGGATAATGCTAAGACAAAACTAGTGGTTAGCTAATCACTCTCAACTACGCCTCGTTACTTAAGAATTGGAATAAGGGTAAGAATTTTTAGACATCATCTTCGAAAATCGAAAAGCTATAGAAAAAATGTTATTTGTACTGGGATTTGAACCCGTGAAGTCTGGCATTAAAGTCAACAACGTTGAACACTTTTGTTTTTTTTTTTGTATTTTGTTAATCAAAAAAATGGGTGATTGGGATTGCAATAGTGGGCAAGTAAATCTAAGTCAATATTTCCTTGAACTTACCCTCTCTTTTTTCGAAGAGATTAGTGAAAGAGGACTAGGACTAGGACCTGTAGTTACCTAATCGCTTTCACAGTTTTTAGCAAAGTATGGGCGATTTTTTTAAGATTGCGCGGACATTCATGCAATCACGAATTCTACGTCGTATTTGACCATATTCGCTCCCTATGTGGAGCATATGACCGCCACGCGGCACCTCCATGTTTCCCTGTCTCCCGCCAATTGCTTTGCTTCCGCCCATGACATCCCTCAATTCCGCTGAATACATTCTATGGATAGTACCCGACGGTCATCCAGAAATCCCACCGGTTGGAAAAAGAGGCAGACAGGATTAATACTTTCAATGGTTTCGGCGGTAACTTTGTGGAAGTTCATTTTAATATAAAATTTAAAATAACTTTGATTACTCCACGTATTGTGTAACTAACTGTGACACGTGTTTTGCCTCTTTCATTAAGAATGGTTGCTCACCATTACTTACATTGTTTCCAATTAATAGAGTAATCACAAACCTATCTGATTGATTACAGCTCATTAGTTTAATAGTTTGTAATGTTTAACGTCATTAGTAGTATGATTATATTTGTTTTCTTTGTTTCGATTCTATAACCCCCTCTTTAAAAGGGAAAAATCCCAATCTAATTGATTGCAGCTCATTAGTATCATTATTTGTTTGCTTTATTTTGATTCAATCACCCCCCTCCCAAAAAACCCAAACTCCATTTTGTAATTTCATAATTTAAACATTTTAGAATCAATCTTGCTTCATTACTTAAGCAAAATTTGCGATAGTAAGTCTGAAGATGCCTCTGAAAGAGGCGAAACACGTGTCACAGTTAGTTACACAATACGTGGAATAATCAAAGCTATTTGAAATTTTATATTAGACAGGATTAAGGCTGTCATGACCCAGCCAGTTCCAACGTCTCTCCATAACCACTGACGTGACGGGGCGCTGTCTTGTCCACTCCCTTAACTCCGAATTCCTCACATTATTAAACCACCTCACCCCCATTATCTGACGCAAGCATCTGTTCTCGAATTTCAGTAAATATACGGGTTTTTCTGAGTCTTCGTTAGGTGCCATGATTCGCTACCGTAAAGCAGTACCGGTAGAATGCAAGCGTTGAACAAATGCCATTTGGTTTTAATCGTGTGCAGCTGTTTGACCCAGGCAGTCCGCATTGAGTTGAATGTGGCTCCAGCCATTCCTAGACGAATAAATCAATATGTGAAACTGGGACTCAGTCTCGAGAGTTCTGTTACTAAAGCCAACGACATTCTCCACTCGACCACGTCATTGAAAAGTATATCGTAATTATAAACAGGTGTTTTATATAAATAACTTACGATTTCTTAAAATAATAATACATAATTTAAATGCACATCAACTATTCTGAAATCTGTCAATATTGACACAGCTTTAGTATTAAACATTAATATAAATTCAACTTTGAATCGAATAATTCTCAAATTCACTGTGATCCTGCCGGGAATCGAACCCAGAACTGCAAGCTCTAACCAACTGGGCCACAGCTCGTCTGCCAATATTAACCGCTTGAATACCGCGCAAACAAATCATTAATATATCCCAGAGATACTGCGTGTTTTTGAGAAAAATAATTTTGCCTAATATACACTCGAATTCAATATTTTAAAAACCTATATTGACTCATTATAGATGGCACTACACATATTTATCAAAATATTGCTTATATTCTATTAGAATACCAAGTATTTGATTTTTTAAATGTCTTGGACATCCGTGTTCGCTTGCATATATTCCGGACACCTGTGTCCGCGGACTTGAATCAGTTAATTAGAAAATTAAATAATAATTTTAATATAAAAACAATTTTTATGTTTGATTTATAATTTTATTTTTCAAATAGTTTATTTTTTTTAAAAATATTTAACACCAACTTAAACATTAGTAATAATAATATAATGCTTATGTTATTTTTA